>BMAW01065002.1:400393-452544 GCA_019974015.1 Nephila pilipes | reverse complement strand
TAGCAACACAAGAACAAAAACTACACTTGAATATATTAGCAACACAACAGGAGCAAAAACAGTTCTTGCACAGATTTGCAGCATAAACAAATAGCAAATCACTAATACCTAGAGTAATATCTGTTTCAATAACGCTTTCCCAATAGCTTACTAACTCCCACAGCGGACAAAACTACAAAGTAATACTTTGCACTTCAAAAGCAAAATCTTCTCAAAAGCTTCTTTTATTGAAAAATTTCCTGACCAGGTTCGACATCTTAAGGGAAAAAATTACAAAAAAAAAATCTGTAACTTCTCTCTAATAGAGATTTTGGGAAAATTCACGCATTTCCCAGCATCTTCAATTTGTCGTAAAGTCAGGGAGACATGGTTTAACCCTTCCCCGCTGTCTAACAAAATCTCTGTAAATGAATGTACAGAGATTTTGTTATTATGGAAAAAATTCATATTTTTTCCAAATTTTTTCCATTCATATGGAAAAAATTTCCGACCATATGAATGATATTACAGGGAAACATTATTGCAGGTTCGTAATGATAATTTTCTTATGAACGTCAAAATTTGTTGGATCAGTACTTTTATGTGATCTTTATTCCGAAAAATTAAACGATAAATCAATAAGTTAGAAAGGGCTGGGTAAATTAGCAAAAAAATATCTTTTGGGATGTTTAGATTTTTAAGAGAGAAAGGTTACTAATTGTGTTGCACAACTGTCCCTGATTTCCCATATTAATTGCAGATATTGGCCTTGCGATTAGTTATAACTCTTGATCGACCTAGCTTTGGTCGTCAGTGACGTTTCCTGAACTTTGAAAAATGTGCAACAGTCTTAAAAATATTCACTGGGGAGTATTCAGAGTTCGAGGCATTTAGGTTTGTGATCATCTGAATTCGAGCATTCCAAAGGTTCTTCTTTGTACCATATCATCTTTGTGGCATCATTTGTTCTTTCTAATCATTAAAAACGTTTCTCCGCACATGAATTGCCCAAATCTGTCTGACTGCTTATGACGAGACACCTGGTTTATCCTCTTTTCGAAATGCACAACCGTTTTACTCAGAAAACATCGATTGAAATGTGTTAGATACAGTTCCACCTTCAACAGACGATTATCCATAAGTTATTTCGAACTAATTCACCAATACTGCTCTACTTTGTTTCGCCTTTTACGAGTTATGTTTAACTTCTGAGCCTGTGTATATTGATTTCTAATGACGAAATCTATTTCTTAATGTAGTTCAATTTAGGAGAATTGAATTTGCATGAGTAATTTCAGCTTAATTATCGGTTTTAAACCTCCAAATTAATTTTTAATTTTTTTTTTTTTTTTTTTGACTCATTGAAGTGAGTAACTTTGGTTATTTGTGATTTACCCTTCAAATAACATTTGTGTGGAGAGGGAATACTTTCTATTATTATTCAAATTTCCGATTTCTTTCTAATAAAACGGAACGTCACATGTGCATATTAAATTGAATTAATAAGGGTAGTGAATGGATTTAATAAAATGTATCTATAAGGGAAGAATAATTGAATATTGGAGTTAGTAATGAGTTGCTATTAATTGGTGTATTATAGTGATTGCGATTTTATATATATTATTATTGGATGGTGATTAAAGACCATTTGGAATAAGTTCATACTAGTGAGTTAAAAACCTGACTCGAACTCTTAGTTACGGTAGTTAAATTCACTGAAATCCATGTGAGTTGGTAAGCACAAGAACTTAGATATTTATTCTAATATAGAATTAGAGCGTATTTAGGGAACGTAAACTTGAGAGGAAGTAATATTGTATACACGCTCATAACATGACTATAAGAGAAAATAAACTGAGTTACTTTTGATCATATTGTCTCATGATTGATTGTGATATTTAGTGTATGTATAGATTTAGAAATAATGACTGCAGAAGTAATTGATAAGATAGCGTTACGAGAAGAAATATATTCTCTAAAATTTACTAATAAAATTTCCAAAAACAAATAGCTAATAAAAAGGGGACTTATTTTCTAAGTCTTATAGAACAAATTTATAATTCTATTTATGAAGTTAGTAACTGACAGAAAGTCATTTCTTGCTACTTCTAGAAGCCCACGCCAACAAAAATCTAGATTTTACTGGCGAGATATTTACAAAAATAGATGTTTCTTTAAGGGAACTCATATGGGCAGAATTGTCTGTGTGATAGTTCTCATTATAATTCACTTTAAAACAATTTTTGTTGAATAACATTTAATAAATATTTCCTTATATTACATAAATACCAAAAGTTTCTAGTGAGATCACTCGTTTCTTAAGTGTCATTTGATAAGTTGTATGTTTTATTCCTATTAGACATGTCTGAGTACCTTCAACATCCGCTAGGAATCATCTTACAATTTTTTTCAGTATATAATTGACTCAATAATAATATTTAGTTGAGAAAAATTACTTCTTGAATTTGAGATTCGGTTTACTTCTCATTTATTATTTTTACCTTTAAATAATTGTACTTTTATAACTGATGAAATAATATATGAGCTATAAAAATATGATAAACTGGCATGAGTATTAGATTCATGGTATATTCTGCAAATATATGAAGTATGCTCTTAGTTTTCTAATACTTGTGCATTTCAGAGTTCTTGGTGTATAATGCCAAGCTCAACTCGAACTTACAAAGAAAAATTTAAATTTATAAAGGCAAATCTATAAGAGAATGCGAGATAAGATAGCACTTAACCTAAGTTTGGAGTAAATCAAATAATTAACCAACTTTGGCAGAAATTAGTAAAATTACTCAATATTCCACTTAATAATTCACAAAGCTAGAAATTGACCTAAATCTCTAAATTAGTCTTATTGGTAGTACAATTCATGCAACATCTACAACAATGATGTACCATCTGCCGAATGTAATACAGTTCAAAACACCAACCTCTTCGAGTTGGATTCGAACTATAACGACTTTCCTGGTAATATTTTTGTCCGGTACAAGTCCCACAGCATAGAAAAAATATCTGTTTCTTCGAATAATTATGAACATACGATTTCACTTGTAAGGAATATCTGGAAATGCGTCCTTCCTACTTTTTAAGTCGCCTTGGCTCAGAACGTGAGCATTCCACGCGTTTGCGTGTCGTGAAGTCCTCTTTGATGTCATAGTGTAGATATTTGTACATGCATCTGCTTTCTACTGAGTTGACTTTTTACTGTGATGGTCGCAAAAAGCTCTTTTTAACAATTTCATGGTTTTATGTTGAAAAATGTATTTGTTGCTTAAGTTTTGCACGGAAGTGTATTTCAAACTTTTAAGTTTGGAATACACTTAAGGAAGTGTTTTTACAAAAAAAAATTAATTCTTATTTTAACTTTGTAATTATATTCTATGTATACACTTAAATTCTATATAAATAGAATATAATACACTCTTGTAAGTACTATGAAAGATATTAAAGTTATAAATATAGATGAATTTGTTCTATGGGAACCTAAAGGTATGTAAACAATTTACAAATATAAATACGGATACCGATAGTTAATTTCCCATACAAAATTATTGTTGCATACAATTGTGATTCTCTTTACATAAGCAGGTGTATTATATAGTGTTAAAACCTTTAAATATGACTCAATGTTTAAAATGACTTTCGTTGCTTATAAATTTAAAAAAAAGGCTTTTTAAACTTAGTATGAAACTCATTTTTTCTCAGTTACCTGAAGAGATAAATACAATTTGAAAAATTTATGTGTTTATTTATTTTTTTATGTTATTAATATTGTCAAAATTCAACCTGTATTTTAAATTATGTACTAATGCAAATAGTTTTAATTGCCCTATGAAGCGTAATACTAACTGAAGTCGATCGACCGCAGGAGATTAAGTTTCATAATGATCGCCAACTGCTTAATTCAAAATATAGGTAATGATGGCAATTTGAGGCTTTAAAGTCAATGAAAGAGGGAAACCGATAAAATGAAAGCAACCACATAAATTGGTATTGATGCGGATGCGTTAAAAATGCTTTTGATTGATTCAAAAAATAATCTTTGCTTTTAAGCCCTCCTCCCAGCTTTATAAGGAAAAAATTAAATTTATGTTCCATTTTAGATAACTAAAGCTACGAGGTGTAAATAAAACATTTGTATAAATCCTGTTTTCTTTTATCGCTTAGTTAACAATTTTTAATTTTTAAAAAACTTACTAAATAGAAATATGCATAAAAAGCAATATCTGGCTTAGTGGCACAATTGTCAGACTCACACTTCGTGGTTAATAGTTTCTAAAGCACCACAGCAATAATGGAGACTTTCGCAACAAGTATAACATTATATGCTGTGAAGGTAGTCAAAATGGAGGAATATGTAATATGAAATAAAACAATATCTTGAGTAAACTCACTAGTTTGATTTTGGAAATTTATCATTATTTTAGTGTTTATTTTAAACAGATCATTCTTTCTTCATAAAATTATCACTTGTTTGGTCATTTTTTATTTCTCCAAACACCACTATTTAGTTGTTGTATATGTGTTATATTGTCCCTTTCAGGAAGTTTATTTTGTACATTATTAATAAAATTTTCAAAAAGTAGTAAAAATAATAATAAAAGCAGTTGCATACTACCATTAAAACTAAACCACAGTAATGTTGGTATAAGCTCTACATTTACTTCTTTGTCCAAATTGATTCAAAGAGCTTCGAAAATTTACCATTTTGTGGAAAAATTCTTAATTTACGCGTGTGTGGGCCTATTTTCTTATACTCCTTGACCTCCCGACATCTATTTTTGTTTTTTGTTTTCTATGAATTGTTTGTATCTCCCCCTCTCTCTACTACTAATTCCAACTCATGGCCATTAGACTTAATTTAATTGGATTATAGCAGGGGTGAGAAAGTAGGGGCCCTCCAAGTCATTCAGAAAAATCTGTCTTAAACTTAGATTTTCTTCTTGTGCGCAATCGAATATATATCTCGTATTTGCTGCTATGGTAGTCACGTCAGTACACATACGCATGTAGGAATATGATCAGTGCTTTTTCGATTGATCTGGTTATTTTTTATTTTTACTTTGCAATAGTAAATATTTGCATTTCCAACTGTAGTGTGAATACATGAACCCTTCGAAAGAAACGTAAGATTAATGATGAATGTCGTGAAGAATAGACAAACAAATATTTCTTTGGTAATACAGAGATTAGAGCTGTGTATCTATTGTGTGATTAAATGATAGCCGTATTTCAGAAGTACAATCTGGAATGATGTTAGGAAATAAAATATAGTGAATTTGGCTGCAAACATTCTAAGGAAGAATTCAAAATAAAAGATACGGAGGATGTGAAAATGCTAAGAAGCAACAAACATTATTTACAAAGCAATCAGCAACTCAAAATAGCACTACAGAAGTTAGTTCCTGGAAGATTCTCTCTCTAACCTTGGAAAACACAACAAACCTTTTTCGGATGGCGAGTTCATTAAGTAGTGTATTGTAGAGTGTGCAAGCGTATTGTGTTCTGATGTTAAAATCAAATTTGAAATCATTTCATAGTGCAGAAGTACAATATTGCTGGGTATTGACTCACAGAACATTTGAATATTGCTATCTAATATTTTATTTGGTTTTCTTTGACACTGGTTGAGAGCAAGATAACAAATACAGCGCATAATTACTCATCTTTATCAGTGGAGTTAATGAAAATATCGTCATCACAAAGAAATTATTTGACTAAGAATCAATGAAAGATAGAAGCATTAGTCAGGATTTATTTTAGTATGATGTGGTTTTTGTGGATAAAAATGCCTTGTTTTGATAAGAATCCCCAGTTTGTTTCAAATTTATAACCGATGCGGCCAACTTTCAATGGAAAAAAGGGTTAATTTTTTAAAACAACATGTTACGAGCATAAGACACAAACAATGATATGTAGGTTTTTTATTGAATTTTACATTAGGAGAGCCTTTAGAGAACTGAACTAAACTTAAAGCATGTGGCGATTGTAACTGTTTATTAACGCATGAAGCAACATGAGAACTATTGCCGAAGAGCTTTGTAATTTTGAGCCTCGGTCAAGTGATAGGGATGACTCCTGAGCTGGCACCTCCCTCTCCATACTTCCACATCCTGCAATGGGAGGACTTAGGACCTCGACAGGTTTAACATACATCCTATTATTACTGTGCAATCGAAGGGAAATGGCATTTCACTATCGTCAGTTCAAAAATTTTCTTAAGTATGTATAGGCATAGAATACAGACGTAATTTACACCAATATTATGACGTGGTTGATCCTAGGGAAATTGCTTAAAAGGGTCTGCAAATTACAGGATGAAATCCTCTTATTTCTGGACACGAAAAATGATTTTTGGTACAAATTTAAGACGTGAAGATTGGTGGATATATGAGATGATGTTAGCAGATTATATATTTAAGTATTTGAAATGACCTGAATTTGACATTTGATATTCAGCACATTTTCTACCGAATTTGCAAAACATTATGGGTTTTACAACTAAAAACTCTTTTTTCAGAAGTCATGTAATGTTAATATTCGTTAACATAACGCATTGGTTCATTTTCAGCTTTTAACAATGATACAAAAATTTTCCCAGCAATGAAAACAACGGGAGTTATTAATTGTGGCCATTTTATAATTATTGTACCTACAGCAATAAGCAGTGATATATTGGGTAGCAAATACAATGGATACATTGACAAGTATCGTTAAGTTAGAAAATTTCTGATTGAGCGTGTTTACGTTTATGCGTATAATAAAATGAATTTTTTTATCAGTTCTTGAAACGCACTGACTAAAGCTTCCTCTAAGATTCCTTAACTGACAGTTTGGTGACATTGATAAGAAAACAATAAATTTAATCTCCTCATTTGACACTTGCCACAGGATCCATTACCAAAGTTTTTATTGTAATTCCAAAACGAAATTAATTATAGATAACAAGTTTATGAATATCATCCCATAAAAGCTGTATCTGTGTTCTGCCATTAGACACATAATATTGATATTAATTCTTTTGTATATATTACCGGTAAAGTTTGATATCCGGCATTCTATAGAATACCGAAAACTAGCCGGAAATGTAAGAAACGATTCATAATTGACACCTTTCCTTGGCATTCTATAGATTATAAAATGAGAAACTGGCAAAGTAAAAAATAAATCTCCAATTCTTTTCGAATATCACGTGGCAAGACACTTAACTTTTAACCCGCACCTCAGGTGTAGAATTTGTCAGCTTTCGGTTTGTTCAGGAGTGTCAAAATACCTAATTTTATTAAATGTGTTCAACAAAAAAATTGTTGTTTTACTATGCTCCATAAAAATTAAAGTGCAAACTGTAGTGTTGGAGAAACAGTTGTGATCTATTGACATGAAACAACAATTCGACGCTAAACTGTCAAAAATTCGTGCTAATGCTATAAAAAAAATATTTTCTTATCCAAAACTACTTATGAGAAGTTATTAAATGGTGTACAAATGCCAAAATGAATACTAAGAAGGAACACAGGAACTGTTGGTGTTGAATCGCTATAAAGTGATGATTATAGAAAAAAAAGTAAATTCAGTAAAAGAAGTCGTCAGTAGAATAGGGTAATAAGTCACGGACTCAGAGTTATTTCACATACTTCATGAAGCTCATTTCGCTATTGGACACGGAGAACGTGACCGATTGTTGAAAGAACTTTCAACCAAATACAAAAACGTTTCACGTCATGATATTGAATTGTACAACTACCTTTGTGAACCTTGCCAAAAAAACCAAAAAGGCATTACAAGGGCACAGTTAGGAAACCTATGATTTTTTTCAAAATTTTATTCCCATTATCAGGTAGATCTTATTGACTTTTAGTCTTAGCCAGATAGAGAATACAAATTTATTATGGTGTTCCAAGATCATCTCAGAAAATGAAGGATTCTTAAGTCTTTAACGTCAAAAAGAGCTGAAGAAATATCCTACAACCTAGTGGACATAGTCTTATTGCTTGGAGCGCCATCTATATTACAGTCTGACAATGGTAGGGAATTTGCCGATAATGTGGGGACCAACTTGAAGGAGTTTTGGCCAGCACTGAAGATTGTCCATGGAAAGCCTCGCCATTGACAAAGTCGGGGTAGAATCGAAAGAGCTAGTAAAGATATAAAAAAAATGCTTTACACTTGGATAAAGGACAATAAATATGACCGCTGGAGTGAAGGACTGCGTTTTGTTTAATTTATCCAAACCAGAACTTATCATTCTGGGATGAAAAGAGCACTGAACGCAGTTCTTTTTGGCTGCAAGCCTTAAGTCGGGCTTACAACGTTTTTCTTCCAGAAGATGTTTTGAAAGACATAATTACAGAAGCGCAGCTAGAAAAAGTGATAGGAAGCGTCTAAACAATGAAAAAAAGGTGAAACTAATCAGATTATGCAAGAAAAAGTGCATGTTTTAAAAACTTGGATGAGATTATTGTCGAAAATGGATTAAATCCAAATGAATACATACTTACAGAAGAGATTTCTGTTTCTGAAACCTGTGGTGTGTATTTAAAGTATACAAGTGATGCACTGGATTGCAAAAAGTAACGTCAAAAAATTCATATCTTCTGCGGCCATGCTAGTAACCATAATGAAATGGATATTTTGTGACCCTTTGTTTCTAAAATAAAAAATGCTGCTAAAAGTAAAATAAATTCTGAAATCAATCTGAAAATATGAGCCAAAAAAATTTAAATGAATTCAGATAAAAAATTACCACTGCTTCTTTGGAAATTCCTATACGATTTCATATTCCTGACGTCGACAAGGGGTGAGGTGATTAGCTCTATATATTAGAATTGTAATGAGATTATCAGAGGATGATTTCTACCGACTTGGAACGTCTGAAAGAATTTTAAAACAAGTATATGCGATATCACAATTTACTTTATGCCCTAAAAACTTGCTTAGATTTGAAGATATTCTTGACCATGATATCCTCTCTGGTTAGTTGCAATTACTCAGTCCAGTGGAATTGGCCAAGGATTCGTCAAATGTATGTGTAAAACAAAGTGCAAAAGTATGAAAAGTCTTTGGATGAAAAATGTAATGAAATGTAAATCAAAATATCTTTCAAGCTTACCATGTTTCAACAAGTAGGTTAATTTTAATTTCTTTTTTCTTAACATGAAATTTTTTCCCCTTAATAAGAAAGGCATAAATTTTGTTTTGCACAACTTTCATTATTCCTTACATATTTTGAATAAACTTTTATTGGCGCTCTCATTATTTTAACAACATTTGTATTTTTGAGGAATGCATGTCATTCATGTATATCCTTATCAGGAGCTTTTTTCTTATTTTACCAAATTAGCATTTATCATTCTGTAGAATGCCAAGGCATTATATACAATGACTAGGGAAAGTAAGTAATAATTCTTATATTTCTTACATTGCCTTAAGAAACCGGGCATCATATGCAATGCCTAGGAATTCTATAGAATTCCGGTTTCATATATTTCTGGTAACATATATCAAAGTTTTCATATCTAAAATGTGGCTTAAGAACTATTATGGCTACCTAGAAGTCTCTGTGTAAATTAAGATATCATTTGCATGAATTTTTATTTTAGCATTTAAGAATATCTTTCACAGAAAGTAAATAGAATTATGTTTTAAGACAAAAGGCGAAAGTACTCAAATCTTCATTGTTGCACTTCCTTTATTTATTTACTTGCAAACTGCAGTTCATTGACTTTAATTTTCAACACAAATTATTTTCTTTTTTTTTTTATCACAACTAAGGAAGTTTATATGTAACTAAATAGTTTGCACATTTTATTCATCAATATGAAACTTTGCAATACTTTTTTGGGATTCCACTTTAAAATAGCTTCAAAAATTGCATTTGTAATTCAGATATAACTTTCACATAAACATCAACACAAATAGACAGCCAATTATTGTGCTTTAGGAAACAAATTATCTTCTATTACTTTAAAATTCAGAATAAAAAATATTTCATTTTAATTAAAAGAAAGTATAAATTTAATAACGTACGAAACTGTTTCTATTATTTTTTATACCTTTCTCTTAATTAATTCTTGAAGTTTGTTTCAGAATTATGATTTGTCATGAAACGTGTAGAATATGTTGCTTATGAACTTTTTTTGAGTCTCTCGCATGATTATCTTCATTAATTCAATTGATAATTAAAACCTTACGCTAAAAGTATTGTTAAGTATATATGTGAGACTTTTGTCATTCCTCTTCTTAAAAGCTTTTTAAAAAGGCAAAAAAGTAACTTGAGAGGTAAAAAAGTAACAAATGTAATAAATAATATACTTTCAGAGAATTTCTTTGCAAGGATTCTTCATGTATTACTGAAATCAGATTTCTGGGGTAAAAACTTTAGTCTCCGAAAACATGGATGAGAAGAACTTTTTCAGGCTCTATAAAGTAAGAAAAATCAATTCTTTCGCTTTATTTTCAGTGACAACTATATTAGTCTGAATTTTATTTTCTTATAAATATGTAAATTTAAAAAATATATTATTTGTATCCTTTTTATCAAACATAACACATCTCAATTTAATATTCTTCAAAATAAACACCATTGTTCTGTTTTTCGATAATACTATTTTTTCGAAATATTTTAAGGAAATCAATTTTTGAAAGCTTTTAAATTGTAATGGAAATAAGAAATTTTTCTCTAATTTTATAAGATATAATATTATGTTTAATTTAAAATCGGAAATGTTTTAAATAGTTTGTTAATCTCAACATTATTAAGTAATATTTAAATAAAGCCTTATATGTTCATCTAGGATAAAGATTTAATTGCAATACCAAGATTTATAAAAAGTTTGCTTAATGTATGTGCGTAATGAGGATTGTATAATGTATCCAAAAGCAGCATTAATTTTGCTCATATGAAGTAAAAAAAACTGTTTGTAGCTGCAAAGCTTCGTATTTATTTTGTTTTCTAAAGTTTTTGAATAAAAGTTTATTCATATTAAAAGAAAGAAATTAAAGTAGGATAAAATGACAGTTTGCGTGTGTGAAAGCAATTTAATTCTCTGAAAACTTATTTCACCCCAAAAATAAAAAAAAAATTAATTAGTTTGAACAATTACTTAAATAAAGCAGCAGGAAAGCCATAAAACATCTTTATTTTAAAATCTGTCATAAATTATACAAAAAATTATTTTTCACCAAAATATAAACATTCTAAATAACCACCAAATATCCAAATATAATACATTCGCATTACTAATAACTTAAAATCTAAGTAATACATTGGTATTTATACACATATATACCATAAGTTTGGAAACATCCCATTGGGTAAGCCAATACATGTGAAATTTTAGTAGACAGAAAAAATGCATTTTGGAAAAAAAATTCTAATGATGATTATTTATGAAAATAGTGTACTTTCATAATAATCAGATATCCTTAATATTATTCCGGACGTCTAAAAATATAGTAAATTGATTTAATTAATTAATATGGAAATCAGTTTAGGTTCATGTTCTTTTAGTCAGAGATCTCAAACCAAATCTTGAGATATGAACAAAATCTTTGATTTAAGAAAACATCTGAGTGAATTTGAGTTTAGGAAAGTTGACAGGAGAAAATGGGGGTTGCTACATTTTTTGAAAAAATTAGAATAGATTATAATAATTGAGCATTACAGCAGTTAGACTTTAGTCAAATATGAGATATATGTGAATTTTGGAAGAAAATAAGAGTAAGTTTAAAAAGACATATATGCGTTTCTGCGATCTTGATGCAAAGGTCTGTGGCTGCTCTCTTCAACAACAACGACAGAAGTTAAATCGCCTTAATATTATTCTTGAGATAATCGGTTTTGGACTAGTCGACAAGAGTACAGAAAAAAAAAACAACCGAACAATTTGTCTCCGGACCGACGAATCGAGGGTTCGAATCATCCCCATCGCTCAAAGTCAATCGACCTACTCTGATGCGGAGGGGAAAAAATGCTCCCATTGAAGATCTATGGTACCTGAGTGCAGCAAGCTGTACTTGAGAGGTATTATCGTTAGGTTTTGATTATTCGATATAGGAATTGATCCTTATGTACATAATGTTGTAAATCGCAACAATTAATAGCGATTTGTGTGGTTTCAGGAAATCGCAGAATGTAGTAACTCATATTAAACGAAAGAAATTAATCTTTCATTTCCGTAGTATAGAGTATTCAATTTGCTGAGTTCTACATTGACGGCCATCGAAAAATCAAGAAATGTTGGGATTAATGCATAATTTAAGATGGTAACTACGTAGAGAAATCTTAAGAATAATAAATAAGAGTTAAGATGTTATCTCGATTATTTTTAGTAGTATAATTTATACCATTATGTAAATAAGGATCAATTAATATGCAGAATAAATGAATCTATACATCTCATTTATTTCTTAGTAATAATTAAAACTTTGCGATATCCTCTCGTATTATTTCAAATTAAATATCTTTTTTCTTGTATAAATTATGATACTTTTGTAAATAAAATTAGAACTATCTTTTTAAATTTAATTTACGAGCTTACATTTAAGTTGCCAATCAAAATTTTAAAATGAAATAAAATGAGTTCTCATTTTCCTAAATATCCAAAGAACAGCAAAAATACACCAGAAATCTTTTCAGGAGTTTTATCATTCTATCTATTTTTACTTGGTCATAGTTTTCTAAATCCTTAAAATATGCTTCAAAATCAATTATCGTCACTGTTCTATCCCTTTTTCATAAAGTAAAGAAACAAACATTATATAATCTCTTAATTATTCCTTTAGATTATCGTTACTGTTTTGTCTTTATTAAATATTCAGAAATATTACAATTATGTAATTTAATAGTTTTCAAGGAGTTTCAAAACTTATGATCAGTTATCAAAATAAAATTCATTCGCAACGTTTATTTACAATTCTTATTTTCAATTAACATTCAATCAAATGAATAAAAAAGAAACTTTGACTGGAAATGCGAAAGAAGATACATTTTGATTTTAATTTTCTGATTAAATATGGTTTATTTTTTACTATAAGCAATTAGTTTTACGCATAGAAATGTCTATTTTTAAAAACTGCTTCACGAAATAGGAATTTGTGTACTGAAAGGTAGTTGGAAAAGAATAAAATATATCCTTATTTTCACTGTCCAGGTGACATCGATCCATCTTCAGTTTCAATGCACGGAATCCATCCAATTGATATCCTAAGAAAATACAAAAATCAAAAGGTTATGAAGCCTATAAAATATAAGCTAATGAACAGAAAATAAATATAAGAAAATTCATATTAATGCTCGTGTCTACTGACCATTTTGGTTTCATGAGCGTTTTGTTAATCCTATGGAATTTTTACTGCCCTCCTCAAATCTGCATTATTTTATGTATTTGAATGCAGAAAAGTGTATCCTGAAAAATAAACAATTATGACGGTTTCTGTGGAATTACATTTTATACCCAATTTTCGAAAATATTTTAGAATATTTTTAAAAACCAGAAAACTCAAAAAGTCAATTAAATAGGGGTAGAAATAATTTTAAAAATCAGAGATAAAATGTAACCTTGCAGAAACCTTCATTATTTAAAATATTTTAGATTTGAGGATGGTAGTAGAAATTCCATAAGATTAACATTAAGTTCTCAAAATCAAAATACCAAGTAGACTTGTGCATTAAATATAAATTCTTAATTACGTACAGAGTAGGCCAAAAGTCACTTTACAGTTTTAATGTAATATAATTTTTAATGTTTTGTAATATAATACAGTTAATTGCATATGTGTTATACTTTTTTTTTTTTTTTTTTGAAATTTTTAAACTAGGTAGAGAAAACAACATCTCTTAAGTTTTATTACCCTTTTTTATGAAATACAAATTATTTTCAATATATACTAATATGAAAGATAAATACAGAAAAAGAATAAATGTAGAACCTTATCTGAGACAAAACTGTCGGACAATGAGCTAAACGCTGCGCTTGTTTCACCAGAAAGCAACAAACATCCCATTAAGAGAGAGAGGGTTCAAATTTAAAGTATGGTTAAATTAGATCGGTTTATTTGTTGGATTAATTTTGAATTCAATTTTTTGTAGCTATCATCATTACTTTTATTAATGTTTGTACTGAGATGTTTTACAATTATGTTGTCGTTTCTTGTTATGAGCTAGTGTGCAACATCGAAAATAAATGTCTTACAAATTCATTATTTTCTTACCATTTACTATCAACTGTACGAAGGACTCGCTTACTTCTTTCGGATTTTAGAAGGAGTTCGCAACTGGAAATTAATTGGTAATCACTGTATTAAAACAATATGAGTAAATTGCTGAGGGGATACTAATTTGAAATTCATTGTTCAAAATGATTTTCAACTATTTTTATCTTTTTAACTACTTCAGTATGAGTTATCGATTAACAAGAACCAAACTTATTCAAAATGGATTATTTTTCAATCATCTATTTCGATAAGATGCTTAATATTTATCAACGACTCTTCGTTTGAGATATAACCATATTTCTCAAAATATAACTTTTTTTTTTGTCGTTTTCTTGCATTTAAAATGCTTCTTGATATAAAGTTACTGAATTCATTGCATAAAAAGATCAAAACTACACATACCGATTAGATTATTTTAATAGCTTACCTTAAAATTTAGAAACTGTTAATATATTTTGGGAAGTTTTGAATTCAAATTTGCAGTTTAAATTATTATTGCAAAACAACTATGATAAAAAAAATTCTTCTTCTTTCATCATTCGATTCAACCTTCGATGTAAGAAATTATTTGTTTTATGTTTAAACAAGATCAGTAATCTTATAAAAACATTATTTAAAGTTTTTAAGCACTCATTGAACACTTTTAATGCATATCAAAGGCATGACAAAAAATTTATTAACTGAAAAACTATGACTATCATTCAAAAATACTTTGCTTTTGAAATAAAAAATATAAAGTATTATTAGCTCTTACGTTTATGAAATGTTTGAAAAATCTACTCCCCCTTTAAACTCTTAAAAGGACAAAAATAAAATTCGTATTGAGAAATTACATATATATGCCTTAATTAATATATAATTGTGATTTATACGTCAAAAAGATTACAAGAATGATTTTAAATAAGGTGAAATTCAATAGAAACTCGGAAAATCGTCATTCTTGTCTGAGGTTTTTAAATTAATTTTTCCCAACTTGTAGGCCTTTGCATAAGGATGAAATTGCACTAAATTTTAATATTGGATTAATTTACCCTCTCTTCAAGTCCACATCAACGATATTTATATGTAAATCATTTTGAGGGATTAAACGTGTTCTATGCAACATCTTTTTGTGTCTAAGCAAACAAATTTCTCCTTTTTTTAAGAAAGTAGAAAATACGTCTTCTGAAATTCTACTCAGCTGAACAAAGCTTCTAAGAATTCAGATAAGATGCTTTGGTTTTTTTAACCACTTCTGGCATTTAAAAGCAAGCTTAATCGTTCTGTTTGATTTTCTTATGAACAATAAAAAGGCACCGTAAGTAAATGCTTCACTTTTTCATATTTAATGCATAATATTAAAGATATTGCGATTAAATAAATCGATTTGTATATCACGACCCATAAGATAACTGACATTTTTATCGATCTACAATAAAAATGCATCCTCTTTCTTTTTAGGATTATTCCAATATTTCAAAGACACTTAAAACTTTTTTACTGACTTAGCAAAACTTCTTAGATAAAGTTAAGAACAAGACCGTATTTTTGTATGATTAAAGTATTGGAAATGGAACAAGATATTTATAAAATATCCCTATACCACAAGAATATCAGCTGTGTGTTTCTTGTTTAAAACAATATACATATTTATATATATTGACATATATAAAAAAATACCAAAGACTATGGAAAAACAATTTTTAAAAAAAATTCCAAAGGCGGTTCTTAAGGATTCTCGAAGAATAATGTCTTAAAAGCATCAAGTATAGAATATGTTTATGGTTTTACTCCTTAAATGGTTGGATTTTCCCCTCAAATTTGATCCAAAAAAGGCACATTTATGATATATATATTTGTTTATTTTATATTTGTAAGTAGAAAAATATTAAAATTAATATTTCTAAAAAATAATTTTAAGCATTTAGAGCAATTTTTTGCAATATATATATATATATATAACCTGAAAGTTGTCTTTTCTACCTATAAAATCACCTAACAGCGATATCGAATTTACATTTTTAATTAAAAAATAGGATTAACTACCTTTATTTTCCACTAAAATCACTGTGTGTTTTGTTGCTACTTTGGGATATTCATGATTTTTTCTTCACCAACCTTGGGGTCTTTAATTCTTGATTGCATAAAATAACAATTTCTTCCCAACCCAATGGTTATGTTAATTAGATGCGGGTCTAAATAAAGTGAAGTGATTCAGATATGATGGTACATAAGTTAGGGGAATTAGAGAAGAGATATAATGGGTAGCGAATGTTACTATCCATGACAAATGATAACTATTGACTGAAGAATTGTGGTTATCATAAGGAATGGACGTAATAATTAACAAGGACTGTCAGGCAATTAGAACAGAGGCATGGGTAAGATAACTTAATTTCAATTATAATTAGAACTGATGGATAGGAATGAAAACTGGAGAGAGCCTTTTAAATTCTAGGTATTGATAGTAAATAAATTTACTTGTTTAGTCTCTGGTTTTCTTAGATTGTTTTTCAGTCTCTTTTAAAGTTTAATATATCAAATTAAATTATGGCTCGGGAGCCAAATAATAACATACAAACGTTACAATATTAACTAAATTTATTTAATCTTCCATTTACTTACCCTATACGACTGAAAGGATGGTAAAAACAGAAATGATACATGCAAAACAGTAAAAAAGAAATTGTAATCAGATTGCCCGTACGCTATGTGGATACACCAAGTAAAGAGTTTACTAATTAGCACAGAAAAATGAAAATCATATGAATAACATATTACATAAATAAATGTTATATATTAGCTAAACTGCTACAATTACTTAAATTTGTTTTAAATTTTGATATTAAGGCATAACATTTGGTTTGTAAAGTTCTTTTTTAATTAAAAAAAACTCGCAATGTAAGCGAAAAAAATGGCTAAATATCGTTTTTGTTTTCACAGCAACTTCCTGCTTTAAAATGTCACGCATATACAAGGATTGAAAAACAGCAAAATAAGATATAAAAAAACAATAAGCAAATATTTTATTTAACCCATATAATTACTTATAACGGATAATGCAATTTTTTCTCATTTTTTCCCTTTTTTTTTTGCTTTAGATATATAGTTAATGGAATAGATAGCTTAAATATCCGGAAGCTACATCAAACAAAGCATTGTTTTAGAAATATCATTTACTAAAGAACGTAAACATCTTCGGAAAACATCACAGCCAAATATTTCTTCAGCAGCAAAATTAAATCGAGAATGTTATAAATTATCTTTTTATAAATTATGAATCACACGATTCTTTAACTCAGCTTTAAAATCAGATTTTGAATTCAGCAATAATCAAGCACAAGCATTTACATAATCTTATTTAAAAATTATACAATTCTAATGTTATGCCTAGTGGAAACTATCCGTGCCCGCCCGAAAGAAAACTCTTTTATTAATAAATATTTTATATTATTAATAAATATTTTATATAATTAATAAATATTAATAGACATATAATTCTTTAATGTTTTTATATTTCAGATGATTCACAGGCTTTTCAACAAATACAAAAAAAATTTCCTCGATAGCCTAAAGAGGATGATTGTGGTCTAGGGCATTCAAGTCATAGCTGCAAGTCGTGTTTATACCTACAACTGTTGTGTCGTGGAGGATTCTTCACATAAAATATACTGAGACTCTAATTCTTCAGATGATGTGGTGCGGATGCAAAGATAATAAAATACTAGATGAAATATCATCTTCGAGATTTGACCATGATTGTAATTACGAAGTCCGTCGGCAATAGCTCTTGTGTTGCTCTATAGCGGTACTTATTCAAACCAACTTTAACTTTTATGTTGCTCAAAATTTTAAAACATTTTTTTTATTCTTATCCATGATTGTAATCGACAATAATTATTTCATTTACTACATACTTAAATTTAAAATTAAAATTACAATTATCAAAATCACTTTATTGCATGCATAACAAGAAAAGTGCATTTACTAAATTTGCACACTGAACCAGTTTTTATGAAAATTAATTTTTTTAAAGAAAAATGCTTATTTTATATTATGGTAATAAAATTTACTGTTTGACAGGCTTTTTTATGATTTCATTGTCTGGGCTATCTTTTGTTTTTCATTATTCATGATATAGTAAAAATTATTAAAAATGAATAATCAGATTTAAGAATTTTTTATTTTCAAAAATGAACGACATAGAATGATAGTTAAATATGAACACAAAGGAAATCTGTGGAAGTATTATATTGTGAAAAACAGGTGGCTCATGTGTTCTTCAAGAAGCTATTTTACGAAAGTTGCTTTAGAAGTTTTCACAGAATTACCTAGCAATTTAACTGGCCACAGCCAACCAGATGACTTGATGTCCCACAGCTGGCCACCTATAAGTCATGTGATATGCAATTTCCATTTCTAATCACGTGATTCCCATACGAGTTCTTCCTTCAGATTTTTTAAAAGGTAAAGTGTGTGCGTCAACAATACCCACACTTTTATGTGAACTTATTCAGAGGATTCTGCTGCTGTACCAGCAACTGCCACTAACACATAAGAATGGAGGATATCACAAAAAGATAGACGGTGTCCTTTTCTCTTAAAATTGCGATTCACACTTCTGATGGATAACCGTTCAATGACCCTATACGAGTCATTCATATGTAGAATCAAAGTATCTTATGGGATTTTCCTAAATTAAATACATTGGTTTTATGATTGTAGGAACAACCACATATCGTAGGGTTACCAAAAGATATAACTATGTGCATGAAAAGTACAAATCAAATCTTGAAAAGTGAATAATATTTAGAAAGAAAAACCTAGTTAAATATAATACGTAATCTAAAAACAATTTTATCTATTTTTGTTGATCATTTATACAAAGTTCTGTTTAAGTAAATTCCAATTCTCGATGAGGCTTAAAGCTGTATGTTTTTAATCTAGCCAGTTCTTAGCTATTATCATAAGTTACTTACCGGCAAATTTCAAGTGGGTGAATAAATACATAAGTAATCAAGGTACAAAATTCCATGGAATTCGAAGGAATATTTATTGGTAATGAAGAATTCTTAGCGATACTTATTAGAGTTTGCATTTCAGTTGCACATAGTTGGTCTAATTTCTTAATATTAATGAAGAAACAATTCCTCTTTTGAAGTTTTTTTTTTATATCTCACAAACCTTTGGTCTAATTGTCATTATAAATTCGAATTCATGTATTATTAGAGCATCAAATGTATTAGTTAGTGAAGTTTTTTCTGTTTATTAATCCATCATTTATTCTCTATTAAAGAACCAATGTTAAATATTTTTGAAATGTTTTCTTGAAGCTACAGAATAAGATAGACAACGAAACATGTATTTTATTTTTTTTTCCAAATTACCGGAAAAAGAATACAGTGAAAAGATATATAATAGAAATATATTGTTACGTGTTTTATCGTCTTTCGCAGTACAAGAGTGGTCCATGGAATTAATTGGCATGTTCATTCGGAGAACATCTATTTATTCTGTAACTCTGAAGTATATATAATAACTCCTTTTTCACATGAAACTATTAACACAAACACATAAATCCATTATAACATAAATTCATAGATCCCACAATCGTAGATTGAAATATCTCATATCATATTTACTAGCATACACTACTATAGAAACTAAACTGCTACATGCAAATAATCATATGTATACACTCTAAAAATGTTCTAATCTTCTCTAGCAGCTTTTTCTTTCATCTAATGGCAATGACATCAATTTGATGATTTGATGACAATTGATCATATTTGTCGCAAACCCTCACATCTTGTTCAGTGTTACTTCCTTGTGTATTCTCACCTTCTCTGTAAAACTATCTTTTCCACCATAATAATCGTTTGTTTAGTGACACATGTTGTTACCAGATACAACCATCATCTAATTTGGGGACAAAAATAGGTTCTCTAAGACAAATCTAGAAGTGTCCAGTACAACAATATAGAATGTGTGTGTGTGAAAGAGTGAGAGCAACTGTGCTTATATTTCAGTTAGTATATATGTGTCCCGTGCGATGTTGATAACAGATTCTGAATCGCTATGTTGGACGATTGTGTGAACTTTGAATTGGTATTATCATTGAATTATACATGCAAGAAATATATTGTACTTACTAGACAGTCTAAAAAAATTCGATTTATTCCGAAAGAACCTGATTATTAATTCTGAGGAAATTTCCTGTATTTGAAAGCTGTTCAAACACGTAACAATATTAATACTGCTGTGCGGCTGATTGATAATACAACTAGAATTTTAATTAATATATTAGTTCTTCTGTAATATTGAAATTTTTTCTTAAGATTTTGTTCATCCATTCATTTTTTATGTTTATCAGGTCCTAGTTCATACTTTCATCTAAGACTCCAAAATTGTAAAGTGATTCTGGGTCTAACCTTCAAATGTAACATAATTTTTTAAAACTTTTAAATATGTATAAGTTATGCAATTGCTCACCTGCCTCTTTCGTCTGAAACATGACACAGCGTTGAAGTAGCATTTCCAGTAGTGTTTGGGATACCCTCGACGTTCTAGCTCTTGGTGTTGTCTATTGAAAGTACTCGTATCATCGGGCTGGATAACGTTCTGGAGAGCGTACACTAATCTGTTTAGAAGCACTGTGGGTCTTTTCTGAAGATTGTGTCTGTCTGAGTCCTATTAAGAAATATACTCCTCATGAATACAAGAAAGGGATTCTTATGAAGTAGAAATTTATCGCTCAAATTAGTTATTTTTCAATTAATAATTTAAATCTTAATGAATTCTTACATGAGTTTATATTTTAACTGTAGCAATAACATAATGATTCATGGTAATACAATAACATTATAATCAAATCATTTATTCAGAGAATTTAAAATAGTATAAAAATAATTTCCTAATTCATTACATAATAATGTAGTAATTTTTAAACAATTTAGTAATATTAATAAGTTCATGTTTGTTTCATAATTTATGATATGATGTGATAATAATGAATAATTCATAGCAATAATATATATATATTTAATATTATAATATGTATATATTATATTATATATGATAAACAATTTAAAAATTTTGAGACTAATTATAAAAATTAGAGTATAGTTATTTTAAATACTTACTAAATTTTGTTTTTTAGATAGTGCAAAATGAATAAATATATTAAGTAAACAAAAATTTAACCTACTTTGAAGAAATTTAAGTAAGTTAATTATTGCTTATTAATAATTTAATTCAAGTTAATATTTAAAGTAAGTAAGCATTTTCTCATAGAATCGTTTTTCTCATTCTAACTTCATTTCTAAGAATATGAAAGGTAGAATTTAATATTTATATTAGATTTATTTAAGTTATTCACAATTACTAATGTTTTTATAAGATTAAATAGTCTTCAATCATATATATATATATATATATATATATATATAAATGTTTAATAGGCAAAAATTTTCTACATAATAGTATTTATAAAGAATAGATGTAGGGAGGGTTATATAATAGCGTTGTGACAGATCTTGTTTGGAATTTATTATATTGAAATGGCATTTTCATTTTAACAATTAAATAAAAGAGCATATTTTGGATAGAAACATCTAATTTGATCCTTCGTATTAGCTTCAATTTAATTTATTTTCAGATTGATTGATTATCGTATATTCTGCTTAAAACAACTCAAAGGCTTATTAGGAGGATCAGAACATTATAACCCTCTGAGTCAGAGCAAGAACACCTGAGTGTAATCCTCTCCCAATTTTTCCGCCAGTTTGGACCTTAGGATAGATTTAAATGCAAAGTATAAAAATTAATTTACTCTCAACATTTTGAAACTCTCTTTTAAAGAAATAATTTATAATGTGTAGTGATTTCCGCAAATATTTAATAAATCTATTGATCATCGCTAAGATAAGTCTACCTACTATTATTTAAGATTTGCTATATATCGAACTAATATATATCAATATGGAAGTTCATTAATTTTAAGACATTTGAATCAGTTAAAGAGATAGCAGATCAATTTTGCAAATCACATGTTAAGTCACAATACTCTCATCTTCATTGATAAGTTTATTTACCATTTTATCATCTTGTTTATTTTATGAAGAAAACTTAAGTGTAGTCTTTTCATTACCAGACCATTACAATTATATATCCTTTTTACTTGTTACACAGATTGGCCTCATTTAATGCATAATACAGTCATTTTATAAATTTCTTCCTATTCATATTTTCTTGCATGTTTCTTATTAATATTTTCTGAAATCCTTACCGAAAGATTAACTGAATAGAAAATGAAGGATATATGCAGAATTTGGTATTATGCTGAGTGAGAAAAACTTAATTAGTTTTCAACATACAGCCTCTAAAGGAGCTTTTGCGATCAAGTTTAAGCCTAGAGCCTAATTCAGTAGAAGGTTATGTATATTTTAATTACATAGTACCACAACATCAAGGGAATATCAGAAGAAAACATGGAAAGTCAGAGGCTACCACCAGTACAGGCATCTTTAAAAGAGACAAAGAGGAAGGTAGATTTTCTTAATTCTTACAAGTGAAATTGCACACAAGCAGGCTTCAATAGAAACGTCAGGATAGTTTTGCATGTGGCAGAGTTAGGGTCAAGAGTTGTAATCATTTGACGTATTTGACCCAAAGGTGATTGATAAAACATTGTTCACGGGCTTGAAAATGACCTTGCAAAGGATATTTAGTAGAAGATTAGTGAGTAGACGGATAAGGAAGGCAATGAGTATGAGTGGACCAGTAAATCACCTTGCTGGTGAAAGAGATAGAAGGAAAACCTGATAAGGCAACATTTTCTCAGCAGTTTCCCAAATTAGGAAACAGGGTATAAATGATATGCTGATGAACCCAGCCTTAAAATTGTGGTGGGCTCACCGTCTTGAACGTGCATGTCATTTACAGCATCAGAATCTCAAGCGGTAGAGACGGCCACAAACTGAAACTAACCGTGGAGTCATGTCCTCTTTGGTAGAAGTCATTTCAGTCTGACCGACGATTTTGATGCAGGTGCAGAGGCCAGGGTGAGGACCTTTTTCCTCCCTAACATCTGAGATAGGGAGGATTGGCTAGGAGTACTCCAGCGTGCATGTATAGAAATATTTTATTAAGACGGATGGGGTTCACATTTTCTGGGGTTGGATTGATTACAGAGTTAAAGTTGATTAAGTGGAGTTATACTGCCTGACCGTTTTCAAATGGTGGATCTGGCTCTATTTGGGGATGACCAGTATGGGATGGGTTTCATGGCAGAGATCGTCTATGAGTGAAATGTGCTGGAATGGATTATCAGCGTGCCTGCTGATCATGGTGTTGAGACCGGAGACGCCTGGCGATGTGATCTTATCTCACGGAGACACCGACAGCTAAAGTTAGCTATTGAGTATAAATGCCACCAGAGATCTGTTCGTTTTATTGTGTTGGGATGGACCAGGTGGGAGGCAGGCCAGGAGGCTGGGCTGGGCATGGGGTTATGATATCTCAGGGCTACATTGCTATGTTTCCTCATCTATTTGTGTATTATATTTGGCAAGCTCTGGGTGTAGTTCTCTTTAGATGGATTTTTGGAGTGGATGAGTTCTGGAGACGTTCTCAGGTTTTGCCTCTAATTAGACTTTTGGACGTATGTATAATTTTGTCCCACAATGCATGCCACTCTGAAAGCCCGTTGTAAATGCTATGAAATGCCAAAGAAACCTAGATGTAACCTCAGATGGACCAGGGATGTTCTCTAGTTGGCTTTATTCTGGCACCAAGCTAAAATCAATTTTTGTGAGAATGATTCGCCAATCAAGTTTCTTGCATAGCCAAAGCCTCTACAATTCTTATATTAGGTAAAATATTTCTTGTTTCAAACACCAGATTTACTTTCATGTTTTCCACGTTGTATAGCATGCTCATTATATTCTACCGTATATTCACATGCTTTGGCCTGAGATTTTATTTTCTAAATAGATTCACAGATCGACTTCATATGGATCCATAATTTGCAAAAGTGGGTACTTTCGTTAACTGAGGCCTGGCGATAAATCACCAGGTCAGCACGTTTTATCTATTTGGATTCTATATTCAGGTTTTCCATAAAAGATTAATTCGTGAATGATCATTCTTATGAAATTAATTATTTCATTTTCCAGATGTTTATATTTAGTTCGATGGAGTCTTTTAATGCATTGAAAAGACACTATATGGCAGAATTTGCCCCGGAAGGGAAAATACAAATATGATAAGAATAATGAATGCCACATACAGTATCTTATATAAAACAAAGGAAGATAACAATGCTAGAGATTTTGGAAAGAATACATCTCATTTTAATCAGATTATTTTATTCTTGGAAATATATACAGTATGCAATTAATATAAAATAACTGATAATATTTGGTATTCTTTGCTCCATACTGCCCTTTTCATGTGTATTGCTATGATTAAAATAAACAGCTCAACATACTCATTTTAGCATTTAAACAACTCCTATTACTAATGGAGTCTGGGGCGCAAAATCTTTTCCTATTTCTAAAGTTTAATACAGTTTCAAGCTTATTTGGCTACTAACTTAATAGAATAATTATAATGATGAAGCAGGATACTTCTAATTTCTTTCTTAAGACGAAGAGCTGAATGATTTCTAGAAGAGGTTTGTTTTAAACCTAACTATGTTTTCGTTTACTGTCTGCTTCCATCTCGTTTCTTTGAAAATAACTTGTCACAATGAGATCCAGATGGCAAGCCCTATGTCGCTGTCTCTGCAATTCAGAGAAGAAAATAAATATGTGTCCCCACTTTTCATAAAATGAATGAAGCAGATTGAAAGAAGGAGAAACAAAATTATTTTGTATTCTGAAATACATTCGTAAACTAAAAGATTCTTATTCAGACTTATGCAAAATGTTTCCTGTTTGGTGTACAGGTATGTTATACCCATACGTTCAGATGTTTTCTCTTGGTTATATAGAACTCAACAGTTTTGGGTCTTTCATTAGAGATGTCAGTTATTATCCCATTATTTAAAATGTCAATTTGTACAAATAGTAGTTATAGAAACGTAACTCATATGATAGTTTTGGACTACAATATTTGTTAGTATATAAATAAATCTTATGTGTAGTTGTAAGTGAAAATTCACATTATATCAGTTGGTTCATTACAAGATTAACTATAAAGAATTAACTAAACCACAGAGTAGAAATTGCTATGTAATTTATTGCCATGTGTATTTCCTATCAGGTTGTAATCTTGGAACAGCCGTTTTATTTCAAAATTTGTCCACAGATAAATAGATGCTGCCATAAAGGCCATGATAGACGGGTCCATAAGTCCTTAGAAAGGATGAAACTATTTTTATTTAGTGATTATTTTTCAACATAATCTCTTTAAGTGTCTCTTATACATTTTGAAGCCTTCTCTTTTAAATAGAAAGGATGGATTTCGGAAGATCCTCAAATAAAGCATTCTGGGCGATGATCTCTTTTTCTACTTGAGCATTGCTCCACCTAAATACATTTTAGGGGTGTAGAATGAAAAGTGCTTTGGAACCAAATCTAGAAAATATGATGCGTATTGTAATAGTTCAAATTTTAATTTCATGACGCTGACATCAGAGTGCAAGTATCAGGCATTGTCTTGATGGAAGGAACTTTCAAAAACATATTTCTTTTTGTTCTTTACCCTCAACCTATGTAATAACATAATAATCTCTAATAATTGTTTTCTCTTTTCTGATAATCGTGTAGAGATTCCATGACATTTAAAGCCGTAGCCATCACCTCATTTTTCTTTCTTTGAGATCTATCCACCTCAAAGACACTGTTTATTTCTTCCTTTGTCTCCTAGAGGCGTAATAATGTCCTTATTTCATCCACTTATGTATCTGACCAAGAAACTCCGTCAGAATTGTAAAATATCAAAATCTCAGAGTCAACAACATGATTTAGATTATTTCCACTAGAGCCATTAAGCATCCATCTGCAAGATTTTTCATCCAATTTGGTGAAATGGCTTAACTTCTTTATCTTGCGATAGCCTTGACCTAAACTCTTCCAGCGCGGAAATAGTTGAGGACGAATCAAAATTCGACGATCCTCCATTTTTGATGATATTATCCATCATTCCAGGAGTAGTCATTTTCCATATCTGGACATCCGGAACTACATTCATCTTATCTGGATGCATAAGACCGGTATTTCTCAATGAATAAACAATTGTACTGGGCAGATGTCTCTTAAATTTCATCAAATTTGATTTCTTTCAGTGCTAAATCTTTTAAATGCTCAGGGTTTAACTAATCAAACTCTCTGTTTTCCCATTTCAAATAAACATAGTTTCTTACCTCAATCTACAATTGAAAGAAACCATTCAATAGAATAACTCAGACAGCTGTCCCAAGTGAGTCATAATGCTTATAAAAACAAACCATTTTGTTACTACAGAGTACAAGCTCTTGATTTCTATAGACAATTAGGCACATAATGCAGACTAACGATATTTGTGTATTAAGGTAGTCTTATTATCCTACTCATATATCAATAATCTTCCATGATGGAAATATACTATACAAGCCAGATTTGTGAATGAGTCTCTGAGATTATTTTTGCAATTTCATTTTACATTTTAAAATATTACAATGAATATTTATTTATTTATTTTGTAATCATCTATCCCAAGATATGCTCAGTGGATAGAATCTGGCTGGCCAAGAAATGTTGACAAGCTGTAGATAGCTCCTGTAACAATTGACGTATATGGGCATTATCTTTCCCTAGAAATGAAGCAGGTACTGAGATAGCGGTAGCAAAACAGGTCTCTGAATGTCGTCCGTATACCCGCTTTGCTATAAGTGTAGGCATTTTCAATCTGAACCCCAGAAATATCCTAAATCATAATGCAACAGATAAATTTATTATCAGATTAGAATCCTTCTTATTTTACACCTGCTAAGTGCAGAGTTCTGGATGCACTCTTAGCTCCTGATATTCATTGGTCAAAGGTACATCATTTTACGTTCAGTCATATGTCTTTCCTGCAGAAAATTTCAATACAATCTGATCTAGCTCCTTCTTGGTACGTCATTTTTGGAATATATATATATATATATATATACACTCATGGACAAAAATTAGCGCACAGAGAAGATGAATAGAAAATTTTCCATGCACGTAACGTGCTGATATCAGTAAATGATTCTAGAAAATCAAAGAAAAAGGATCATTTCTTCAAACGGCGGTGAAGAACGGAGGATTGTTGAACCCCTGTACCATGTGCAGGCGATGCAGTCAGGCATTCAGACATCTGATTCTGTATGGTATGTGAGACCCATTGGATTCCATATTTGCTGGCAGCTGGTTCCGTTGGCTCAGCCCAGGATGCCCCGATCTGCCGTCCCAAATGATCCCAGATTTGCTCAGTTGGAGACCGTCTGGGATCGAGCAACAAGCTCAGGTATTAACAGTAGAACAGTCTGCTGAAGCCCACCCTTGCCATATAGGCTGGGCTGTCTTGACGAAAATGGCTCCTGGGGCCGTTGCATAGATAAACAACATACACAGAAATCATGGACATACTGCTGGGCTGTCATGGAGCCACAGATCAATGACCAGTGGCTAGAAGTATATTGCCAGGCCAATGGCACCTAAGACCATCACTGCAGTTATTGGACCGGGTGTGTCGCTGTAAAGCAAAGTGGATTAGAGGCATTCACCGAGACTCTGCAGGACTCACCACGAACGCGGTCTCCTGCTGGGTCTGGAATCTGTATTCGTCGCTAAAGGCAGCCTGGTTCATTCCGCTGCAAATCCAGTTTCCTCGTCGCTGCGCCCCTCTCAAAACGGAGGCGTCAGGAGCGTCAAGGGCAGCGCACGTGGCCAGGAGCTGATCCTAAATATCCTTCAGCCACGCCTTCCGTATGGTCCAGGAAGAGACAAAGGGGCCTAGTGAAGGTACTACTCAGGCCTGGATGGCTGGTAAACAGTTGTGTACGCTTGCATTTCTTGATGTGGCAGTCCTCGACGACTAGTCTATCCAGGAATCTAAAACCTTATCTTCAATATGATAGCATCTCTCAGATCCACCAGTGCTCCTCTCCTGACACAAATCAGGCAGCCTAATTGTGGCTACTTCTTGGCCACCCAGCTTCCATCATACCAGTTATTCTCCTTCTCTCAAACTGACAGCTGCTCATGTGTCTTCAAAACGGCATGGCCATATCTACCTCAGCTTCCTTTGTAGAGCAGTTCTTCCTCGTGGCTTTGGATTACTTGTTTTTCTCCACAGAACGACATTCAACCTTGCCATACAGCTCCCATACATATGCACCAATCAGCTGCATTTCATCAATTTATCTCTCAACATATACATTCATGCCAGAGTTCGTTGCAGTCCGCAAATTCTTTTCTGGTGCACTAATATTTTATTCATATGTGTGTGTGTATGTGTGTGTGTATGTGGCTGTATTGTGTGTGTGTGTGTGTGTGTGATATTATGTGGTAGTTCCATAAAATTAATTTTGTAAAATTATCAGTTAAACAAGTTGTTGGAAGGGCAAAGTTGTGTAACAAAATCGTCTTATCAGTTCATCTTCCAGATTCTTTATGAGATGAATTATAATGAGACATTCATCCTCATATCTAAATGGAACCATCAAATTCTAGAAGGTTGCTCTATAGATATAATAGGTATAATGAGTAGAATTCAAACTTTCCAAACGGAAGGAATGCGTTTCCGCAGCAAATAACTTTAAGAATATTCTCCTGAATAAATTAGAGAGTGTATTGCAATAATAGAAAATGAAAATTTTCTCTAGCTCAGGTCCTTCTTTATACAAAATATTTCTAAGCCCACAAGACTAATGTAATATAATGCAAACTATTTAATTATGTGCCAATATAACCCAGTGCTGGATTCTCATCAGGTGTAATGTTTAAAGGGTACGCTGCAGTGCCTAATGCTAATATCCACAGACTAACTTTCTGTAAGATTCTCGTCTCTGAAAAAGCCCGGAAGACCTGTGCTACAAGTGTCTCCCACTTGTGTTTATTACAAATTACAATGTCTTGTAGAAAACAACAAATTTTCTGAAGAACTCACACAAACAAGAATCCAATACTTTTAAAATAAGAAGCAGAAAGTTCACCAGCATGATAATTGCCAGCTATCAGCCATGCAATCAAGTTGCATTTCATCACATAACCTGTCTTTTCACCTATGAACTCTTATAAAAGAATGAGAATATTACTGCACCCTCACTCACCCTTTTCTCATTTCCATGGCATTAAAGTAAAATTGTGTTCTAGTGCTTCTAGCTAATCCCTTCTTATCATTCAAAGACAAAAAGGCAATCACGCACAAAGAAATAAAGTTTTAGCTAACATTATAGTTTTGTGCAGACAATGTTGTTGGAAGATTTATAAGCAATTCTAATTTATCTCAATGTAGATGATTTTTCAGTTTTAATTAAGAACGTCATTATAAAACTTTAAGAAAAGCTTGAATTTACATAGGTGCAGCACAGTGGATGAATGTTCTTAGCATAGATCTTATTAGCAGATTTTTCAAAAGTATAAAAGTGATTTATGTCTGTGTGTGCGATATTTCCCACTATTATATTAGGTCAATTTCTTTGGTTGTAGATTCCGACACAATGAATTCATCTATTGCACACGAAATGTTAGTTAAATGCGTTAGCCTAATTTATGCGTCTTGCTATTTTTCATAGATTTATAAAATTTGCTGGTATTAAACAGCTGGTGTGTTTTATTTAGAGTTTAACCCCATAGTGATAGAAGATTGATTTTAAAGATTATAAATAAAAATTTTATATCTTAGAAATAAAAATATGCCATTTGCATTTTCTCAACATATTTTTAGTACTTTTAGGAGGGATTCTGGTACATTATCCTCTCAAATCTACTTTATCCATGAGGTGTCTTTACATTTAACAAATGAGATTGCCTCATACAGGAATAAATTTTCTCTAAGTGACCTTTATTTAAGTATGTACTTGTTTTTATAAAAATTAAGAAAATTTGAATCTAAAATATTTTTAGTCTATCAACCCTCTCGCTCTGGAATTAGAAAGAAACAAAAATATTCTATGATTAATATACTTAAGTTCTGTCTCGGAGATTCTGAAAAATTTTTGTTCAGATTGATCCAGTAAGAGATTTGAGGCCTCCAGGTTTGTAAGTTTAAATAGTTGCAAACATGCCTATGAAAATTAGATGAACAGATGGTGAAATAAATTTAAAGCTAATTAGATTTCGTTTAAATATTCTGGGAATATTTTGTAATTATGAAACAATGGAAATTACAGATAGATTAGAAAAATTATTTTGGTGAAAATTTGAGCATAGGACATAGAGCTTCTTTGCATAGACACATGTATCTAGATTTCAGGCAGGCGGATACATGGCATGGCATCTTCCCTCAGATTTGTAGATAATATGTGAAACACATAAGCGTTTCATTGAGTGGATCCCTCCACCTTGCCAGTTATCATTTTGATCAGTCTGCTTCTCAAATAAGAGACTCACTGGATTAGTTAAATTCTAATAAATGTATGGATTCATTTTAAAGATCTAATTTCTATAAAGATCCAAAATAGGTGAATTTAATTTACATTTAGCATATGGTGAAAATTCAGGAAGAACCACCAATTATGTCGTAACCATGCTCTATACAGACCCAAGTAATGGATCCATGCCAGGATCTACTCTGCCTATATTTTTGGATGGAGTAGATATCCATATCATATATACATTTCAGTGAGCAGTTCTTAGAATTGATAACATATTTTTCTTGCCTGCCTCCTAATTTCATAGATCAACCAAGTTTGCCTCCAAAATGCTCAGGGCTACATGAACAACTGGGTTAATCGAACCACCTTTATTGTTATGTTTCAATTATTTGCCAAATGGAAATCTTCTTCTTAGATCACGTTTGTGGCTGTTTATAAGTCTCAATTTATTTGTAAACTGTAACATATTTCTATACATCTATTGTTTCTTTGAAAAATTTCCATTCAACAAGTTTCAAGAGGTGTGGTGTGAAAAGTATTTGTAGATGTATGCATTGCTATAATTTACAGGCCTCAGTACAGCATCTCGATTCTTCTCAGGATTCCTGGGATTAAGCTTGCCTTGATAAATTTCAAGGCATCAACATTACAGAGTTGGCACATGTTCTACAGTATAAATAATTTTAATTAAAATTTTATCAAAATTGGCTTCATATTTGTTCATTTGTTTTAAAATGATAATGCAAACTAAAAATTTTATTAAAACTTGCTTAGATTTAATTTTATTAATTTACCTTATAGCCACGCGTTACATGTCCTCATATGACACTGGTTCAATGAATTATGGGGCCTTGGTAGCTAATGGTCAAGGTCGTGGATAGCGTGGCTGATTTTCGTTAGTCCTTGGGTTCGATCATGCAAAGACCGCCGTGTAATGGGCTAGTGCCGCATTAAGTATTCAAATTTGAAGTCTCCGGGTGGCGTGAGTGTGGATGTATTAGGAGAGGGATGCCAGCTCAGGTGTCTGTCCCTCATCCATGACAAATGTAGTTCAAAATTACAAGTCTCTTCCATGCTTCCCTCGTCTTTGCTTCTAGGCAATAAAACTATTAAACTAAACTTCCAATAGATGTAGAGTTTATTTTGAAATAAGCCAGTTTTATGAGATTATGCTTCTAACTTAATGATATGTATGTGCCTTACAGCTGAGAGGTGCTTATCTCATTTAGTATTGCAGAACAAGCCGATGATGTGTTATTTCTATTTCACTTCTTTCACAATCAATGGCTTCCTTTTCAGGTGTGAGTTGGCATGATATACTAAGTTCTTTAAGGCCCCATTTGTAGTAGCCAAATGGATAAGTCATGTCCATCTAGGCGAAAAGATTGAAGAATAATGGGTGAATCAATTGTTTCTGAATGTAGGAGCCTCATATGAGTCCAGGTCAGCGGAGGAGTTAAATTCAAATTTTAAGTAGTTATATTTCAATATAAAGAATGTTACTTTATAAGTTCTCATACCGATTGCAGTTAATAATATATTTAAATTTTGTAAAATATACCTATAAAAGATAAATAAATGTAAATTTAGTAAATGAGATCTGTGATTATTGGTAGTTTTTAAATTCATAATTGTGTAAATATTTGTAGATAATATGTATAGATACTACAACATAATGTCTTATGAATACTGTGCAATTATATTATGAATATGACATAATGCTCTTATGAACCTCTTAACATATTATAGATATGAAACAATATATTGTCTCTTCCTCGTCGTCTAGTGGAAATAATTTATTCTTTGCTTAGAGTAGTGCATATGTGGATGCCTCCCAACTAAATTATGATTCTTATTACTTTTGGCCAACTTTTAATTGAGAGTTATTTAGGTGGGTATGCATAAGTCATTTTTCTTAAGACATAATATCATTTTACCTTAATTTGGCTTGGCTCAAGGAAAATGTAAACATGAATAATTGCAGCTCAGAATATTCACACACGTGTGTGTCAATGTCAATGTGTGTGTGTGTGTGTGTGTGTGTGTAGTATTATGGGCTGGTACAAAGGCATTCAGCCTGTGTTTACATATATTTTCTTGAGCTCGCCAAATTAAGGTAAATGTGTATATATATATATATCTGTGTGTGTGTGTAAAATTCACTTGATATTGAGCAAAGAAAATTATTTTAAAGTGAGGTGATTTTTATTCCCGTTTATGTAAATTTATTTTAAAAAATAATAATTTAAAATACATTTATATAATTCTTGATTTTAAAAATCTTGCATTTCCCGTGAAAAACAATTAAATAAATAAACAACATAGCAATATACATGATTCACTATTTCAATTTTACTATTAACCACTAATAGTTCCTGCAGTAAAAGAATAATTTTATTGTTTGTCTGTGTTTTCATAGATTTAAAACTTTGAAAAATACTACGGGTTGTCCATAATTAAACTACCCTATGTTACAGTTGTATTTAGACAAAACTATATTTATAAAATTCGTGAAATTTTGTTTGGGACGTAATGAAGGGTCGAGAGAATTTATTTGTAATTAAAAACATTAGTTCAAAATTTCGTTCCATGAGTGTTTCTTTAATAAATTACACATTTGGCATACAGTTACAATAGCTTACAAATTTTATTACAATAAAACATGCCCACATGACGGCCACCATTTTCAGCTACCGCCTGGAATAGTAGGATAGCGTGTTCCACATCTGACTGCAATGTGTTCTGGAAAATACTATGCACATGTCGTAAAATGCTGTCTTTACGATCAGGTAAAAGTTTTTGAATTATCACGACTTACCAGGTATTACAAATACCCTAAAGTCAAAAGTCACGGGAAGTTAATTCTGGGGATCTGGAAGGCCTCTAATTACAGAAGTACCGGATGATGATCCTTTTCTTCTGTGCATTGATTTTTGAAGAATTCCTTCAACACAAAAGGTGAAGCGTAGAAAAGCTCTATCTTGCATAAAAATTATGCATGAAAGGTTCTGACGTGCTTGTAAATCCAAAATAATTTTATTCTGTAACAACGATGCATATCTCTTTCTGGTGATTGAACATGTTACTGGACCTCTACCTTAACTCTTCGAAGAAATACGATTCGAGAATACATGATGCAGAAACCCACAACACAGCGGAATTACTGCTGTAAGTGAACTAGAGCACCCTCAGCGAAATTATATTTTAGTAAAACAATTTTACTAACAGAGTTCGATTTGTGGTAAGCCTAACGACCTTCCAATGTGCAGTAAAGTGCACATTGATATTGGTTGGATGATTTAAGGAGCGCTTAGGTCTTCCAACCTCTAGTCTGTGAAATCTGGTTTCTATAAATGAATTGAATCAGCCTGTTACTTACCCAGTAAATTAAATTGATTTTAAAAATTTATTAAAAAAATTGCCTCTTAAAAGATTTAAATTTCATAATTACATTAAAATGGAGAAACATTAAAATTAAACAAAATCAGAAAGTTCTGAGTTAAGTTACACTACTGGTTGTTAACTGGTTAAGTTACACTACTGAGTTTAAGTTACGCTACTGGTTGAAATTAGTTTTGTTGCAGTTGAATATTTTATGTGACAAGCTAAACAAACACAAATCAAGGAGCTGCTTCTCGTGTTGGTGAGTAACCACAAAAGAAAAATTTTCTGGACATTATAAAAGTAGCCAACCCGAAAGCGAGCTATCTTATCGGTAGATAGTATTGTTCCGTAAGGGAGCAACGTTTACAATACTTGAATTTAGAAATGGTTAAAATTTGAAATTTAAAATTAAAAAAAAAGATAGTTGTTATGGGTTCAAATATAAATTAATGATTAAAGTAAGATATTTCTAGTTCTATTATTACAATTATCAATAATATATTCTTCAATTCTTTGGAATTCTCTATTCTCGATGGTGTCAATATTTGCATAGAATTTTCTTGAAATATGGATGATAAAGACTTTAAAGGTAGGAATGTGTTAACGGAGTTCTGAATGTCTTTCTTTCTCATAAACTATCGAGAAGCTAAAATTTGTCTTAACATTCATACTTTAAGATTGTTCCAAAAATTTAATTTGGGGGTTTTCATTTTGCCCTCAGACTGGAATTGCAGAAGTTAGAATTGCTCTGAGAATCAGAGTATAGACAAGCATCTTGTTTTTTATATTTATTTGTGAGTTTCGAGAAATTAAGGGGAAACTACGTGCTTTCTCTTGAAATTTTTGTTTAATTAGTGTGATATGTCGTTTGAAAGTGAGTGATTTATCCAATATCAAACCTAAAAATTTAGTGTGTTCAGTCCAGGAAGTTATAACATTATTTAGAAAAATATCAGAATTTATTCTTTTAATTTTCTGAGAAAAGAAGATAGCCTCGATTTTGTTGACAATAAGGACAATTTTCCAAAAAGCACATTGAAAACAAAATCTCGAAAGCTTATAGGTTTAATAACAGTTGCTGTATGACGTCTATTGAAGGAATATTTAAATACGAATAATAAAATTCCTGGTTTGAATTCTTAAGCAATATAAAAGAGCAAAAATATTACATCATTTCCAATATTTTCATAAAAATGAAATTTCCTTGTAAATTTAATTTTTAGGACCTATCGATGTATAATGACACTTATACGACATTCTGTATAAAAGTAAAATTTTAGTACGAAAATTTAGTAAGTATAGTATCCGTAAAAAGTCATATTTTGTTATTTCTATACGTAAATGTGTGATAAAAAAGATTTGTGTATAATCTTTAAAGTTAGAAATTAATTTAAATTGAACTAGGAAAGCGTTTTTTCATTTAAAAATATCCAATAAGTCGAAACAAAAATAATATTTAAAAACAATATGGTAATGCTCATAACATTTTAATAAATAATTCCTTTATACAGCAACAGAAAAAATCCCCATCGATGTTTTTAAAAAAATTAATAATTTCTTCCTGAAATAATTTAGTAAAAATGTTTGCGGAAGCTTGATTTTCAAAGAACTGAATTATTAATCTATAATTTGGTCATTAAATTATAATCATCATAGGTAAATTTTAGATTTTGGTTGTGCATACTAAGAGAAAAACAATATCTTCGATTCTGGAGGATAAAAACTTATTATTTTTTTTTGAAAATAAATCAGTAGTTATTTAATGGAATTAATGATTTTGGAACATTGTGTATTTTCCTATTTTCTTCTTCTTTCCTGTCTAATTCTTCTTTCTTTCCTTCTTTTTCCTTCCTTTTATTTGTCAGCTTTAGAAGTTCATAGTTTACTTCTTATCGACTTAAAATACTTCATTCGTGAAGACATTTCATTCAAATAGACTTCTTAAAAATATATGTCTAAATTTTCATACTCTGATTTATTAAAAACACAACACTTTTCACTTTGCTTTTAAGATATTTTCACTGATTCTTATTCCAAATGAATCAAACTGACTTTAATTAAGCTTAATTAAAGTTCCAAGTTTAAGAATGAATCAGTGAAATAAATTTGTAACATCAACTGAAACTTTCACTGAGTAGATATAATTGAAGAAAATTTTGTTTCGATTGAGTTTTCTGTCCTTAATATTTTCAAATGATGATTATTGAGAAATTTTATACGAAAATGGATACATGGTTAACATTATTAATAATGAAAATAATGAATAATATTATAATGATCAAAATATAGTGACAAATTTAATTATTCAATTTTTATTATTTGGATAAGAATATATCAGTATGAAAGTAAACTTAGTTCAAGTTTTTTTATTAATAATTTATTCTTTAAAATTACCATTTAAGCTACATCATATAAAAAAGTTCCTCAAGAATTTAATACTTAAATTATTACATATTTATAGAGCTGACCTGCTACGACCTCGCTTTGCAATTTTTGATTCGCTTTATCGAAACTTTGATTACTGATTACTTAGAATAAGTAATCAGTAATGAAATATTCAGACAGATAAATCTTTAGAACATGTTTATCCTGTCTAATAATAATCAAAAGTAATTTTTATACTACACGAAAGAGATGAAGTGACTAAATTGCGTCTAATGTAACTAAATATTATAATTAAAAATTCTACTTTGATCAATAACAACATAATTAGATCAGAGTCAGGAACAATACTTATAACCATTTTATGTGGTAATAAGTATTATTGGGATTTAAGTATAATTATGCAATATTTAAATAAATCTCAGCAATCAGACGTTCACTTAATTTTCTGACATCAATATCAGGCACACTACATTGAACGTGTTTAAATGCTAAATCCTCTGAACACGGTTTTAATCTATATCGAACAAACTTTCCCTTATTGGAATGTTATTATTCCCTTTCCCTTATTTATATGGAAGTGAAGAGAAGAAAGTGTGTGTGTGTGCGTGCGTGCGTGTGTATGAGAGAGAGAGAGATTAACATACAGTCTAATACTAGTAATTTATTGATTATGTATACAATAAGAAAAAAAACCTTTTTATGAGATGACCTGCAGAAAACTTTTTGTTGATAGAAAACGATAGTCTCTTTTCTATAAATTATTTTTGTGAAAATTTCGGTTCTTAATGGAATGCAAAATATTACAAGTAATTGCTTTGTTCAAAATTATTACTGCAATATTTTCCAATTTTTACTTTTTTATATATATTATTCTGTATGATATTTTAACATAATGCATGGTATTTTGGTTTAGAAAAAAAAACCGTTTCCAGTTCCTGAACAATTCATCCTTAATTAATCAAAAAGCGTCATTTCTTCGGAGGAAAATATGCGCAAAACAAAAACAAAAAAAACTACGATGCTAACAAAAATGCAGTTGTTGTTTTTTTTTAAAAAAAGGCAGGTGTCTTGAACCAAATAATTAATTGACATGACGTATTATTATAAGCTTTAAATATAAAATATTTTAACTCGTTACATGAATATTGAAATAGTAAGCATGAAGAGAAAAATATTCAACTACAAGAAACATCATTAAGATTTGATTAAGGACGTTTAATATTTCTGATGAAAGTTCTTGGTTTGGTCGCTTTGGAACATTCAGTTGTATTTTACTTTTTCACATAAGTACAATTTATTTTCCCAGAACAGTTTTTTCAACTTCAAATAAATACTAAATCTTAACAAAATAAAGTTATAAATAAAATGAGAAAAATGTTTATAAAACTTTATTCTGAAAATAACATAGGATACATTGATTACTTTATTCACGGGGAATTCGAAATTTAGCTTACAAAATGTAAAATAAGTATAAAAGCATCAAAAACACATAAAGCGCTCATTGAATACAAAGTAGTAAATACATACAAAGTAGTAAATACATACAAAGTAATACAAAGTAGTAAAAATCATCAGGAAGTATTACCTGCAAAATAATTAAGCTTAAAAAAAATAAGAAAATCATGCAGCTAAAATCACTTTAGAAGGTAATATTTCGAAAATTTGCTTAGATATGAAATAATCGAAAGGTATTTCTAATTAGAAATTCTTATTGTCTTGATAACCCGATAATACTTCAGACGCTTGCGCAAAACAGCAGCAGTTTTTTGACTGTTGTAACAACAGCTGTTGTAACAGGCTATCTATTATCTTATTTACTGTGTTTTGATGAACCACCTTTTATGTACGAGTATAGAATAAATGCTTTTTTCAGTAATATCACTCGCATATTGCAAGCAAAGAGAGAAATCATTACTTTTTTTAATGAAAGAGACTATCATAATACTTTATGAAAATTATTCATCGTTAACTCAGATATGGAGCGAAGAAATAATCTACAACTGTGTTTTTGAAATATTCCAGGAATCATTATGACAAATTATCTAAAATTATTCAATTATAGAAACTTACAAATAACCTGAAGCCCTTACGATAAAAGAACGTTTAAGAAGAAGAAAAATTTATTTAGAGATAGAATTACTCTCTCTGATTCTAATATTCCATTAAAAATATTTAATTATGAAATCACGCCAATTTGCTACGACTTTTCCTGTGTTACCAGTTTTAACGTATTCTAAATATCTTTATCAGAGGTTCATGCTTTCAACTTAACTCATACAACACCAAGAAATTTAAAGAGTTCACTTAAATACCGTACTTAAAGAAATTCTATTGCGTGAAAATGTTCATCTCTTTTACTCATGAGACTGAGAGAAATAAATTAGAATCAATTGTTTTAAAATCTTTTCATATTCATTTCGAAGCCTAACTTTGCGAATAGTGTGTCTTAAGAAAAATTCTATTAAATTTATTCAGAGAAATTGATCAGCTTTGTTAGACTATAAAAGCTCACAATTTACATCTAATTTGTTAAACAAATCTTCTAGAAGAATTAATATTTTAATTTTACTACGTAACACTCATTATATTTTTTTTTTATTCTCATTTTCTTTCAACAATCCGAGGCATTGTCAAGCATTTCTGAATAATCAGTTTGGCGAATCCTTGAAACGTATGAAGATTTAAAATAGTAAATTGATGAAATTTTGAGATTAAAACTCCTTTCTTATTTTATTGTATAGAAAGATATAATACTGTAAAAATTTTATAGTAATAGCTTTGAATTATATTTATTTTGCGTTATTTTCATTTTTTCTTTTATAAAAATTATTCGTTCAATAATATTAAGTATTCGGGGGAATTATGTACTTTAAAGAGCAATGTACTAAGAATTGAAGCTATAAAAGATTTAAGTCCTTTGCGAATCCTATCCAATTTTCTCAAGTGCTTAAGTAATGCCGTCTGTTGACATTTATAAAATTGTGCAAGAAATAATTCAAATTTCTAAAACTAAAATCTTCTGATTATATCAATTGTTTAATAAGTGACATGAATAGCACATGAATGCCTGAATTCCTGTATTCACAAAGTGAATTAAACTAATTGTATCTTTAAAAGAATTCTCATATTTAATACACTTAATCTTTTATCCATTAAACATTAAATACTATAATCCCATTAAAAGTATGATTTGTTTCATCGAAATGTATTTATCAAAGGAAAACAATTTAATTTTTGATTTTTTTTTTCATTCAGTGAACATTTGTTAAACAAAACTATACGTATTTAATAAAATAGTATGAATGGTTCTTAATTTTTTTTAAAAAAATTTTTATGTATTACTTCTTATCTGGCCTTTGTTAGAAAACTACGATTTTAATTTTTTTCACTGAAGCTTTCAAAGGTATCAAAGTATTTTAAAACTATTATCTTAAGGATTATTTACAAAAAATTCATAAGTACAATTTTTTGCATATCTTCTTATTTGAAAACACTTTAAATTAAATTAATTATTTTTTAAAAAAAAGCATTGAGATAGACACACATATTGCTTATTCTTTCTGGTTTTTTAAGAACTGTCTTAAATAGGGAATATTTTGATCTGTATACAATACATTTTGATTGCATTATTAATTTAGAATCAAACAAAGAACTTATAACGAAGATAATAATGTTATTGAAATGTTAATTTAAATATAGTGTTATTCAATTAAACTTAATTTTAGCCATTTTAGAGATCCATACAGTAAAATTGTATTTAGACTTACTGAAAATAAATTGGATTTGTGATTGTTAACTAACATCTTACTAAGAATCAACACGAGGCTCATCGGCGATGGACCTCGATCAGGGTACCGTGGCAACACTTGAGCTGGCCCTACCCCACACTTGCACACCACGCCAATAGGAGGAATTGGAATCTTGATCAGATTTAACATGCATCATCCTCGCTATACGGTGGGTATTTTATGGCATCGAGGCTCGAACCCACGACTTGACGAATACAACACCGGCAGCGAGTCTGCGACCATGAGAACTAGGCTACCGCGGCCACGAAAACAAATTGGAGATAGAATAAAGATTCAGAAGAAAAAGCAAGAAAATTTATATTTATAATTTAAATTTCACAGACTATGGTCCGCATTTGTGCAACACAAGGATAAAAATAGTGATATTTCTATGTAAGAAATATGTACATAATGAAGTGATTCTTAAGACATTTGTCAATTTATTATTTTTAGGAAAATATTTATGAGAAAAGAGAAGTACAACTAACAATGAAAATATCTAATGATTTATAGTAAAAACAAAAAATAATAAAAACTTATTTAAATACGTTTGCTATATTTGTAAATTGTATTGATAATTTTTTGCTATACCACAACTTTTCGAGTTGAGAACCTTTATAAACTGACATAATTTTCAAAGCCTTGATATATGATGCTTTTAATGTACAGAACCAGAAAGTATTTCATTTTTTTTACAAAACAATCTTTCCACCAATAAATTATTCTTCATAGAACTTAATATATCTGTCCAATCAACAATTCCTTTCTTATTTTTTTTTCTTAAATCGCTCTTACATCATTGAATCATCGCCCTTTTATGCCCGTTTTCATGCGTGTAATCTCATAAAGCTAGATCATTCAGAGAGCTAAAGAATCATGCCTTTTTTAGCCAAGCACTGGCATATTAATATTGCTTTTGTTGCTGTCAAAACCCAAGGCAAAGGCTCGTTTCATTTCCAAATCTTTTACTAAAATTTGTTGAACCAAGCCGCCAGACAACCCATTTAACTCCGGCATAGATTCAATAGTCAGTTGTTGGGCTTCAAGTGCAAGATCATTAACGTTTTTGACATTTTCATCTGTCTGGACAGCTGACAAACATTTAGAACGAGGTTGGTCCTCAATCAACGCAAGACTATTTTTGAAAAGAGAAAACCACTCGTTCACTTAATCTTTTTCCCAAAGAGTCGTCTTTGTAAACTATTTTTAACATCTTAGCATTTTCTGTAATATTTACCCAGGTAGGAACCAAAGTATTAAAGCCCCACATTGTTTACTTAAATCCGCCATCTTCAAAAACAAGGAGTGGCCATGGTAGCCTAGTGGTCATGGTCACGGATTCAAGGCGAGTGGTTTCGTCGAGTCGTACATTCGAGCCTCGATACCACTAAAGACCCGCCGTGTAGCCAGGGCTGAGGCACATTAAATATGTTGAAGCCCATAGTCCTCCCGTTGGCTTGGTAATGAAGTTATGCGATGGAGGTGCCAACTCAGGTGCAGTCCTCGTTACTTGATTGATTCAAAATCACGAGGTCCATTACCAAACGCCTTCGTGTTGCTTCCAATGCGACGTTAATAAAATTAACCAATCTAAAATAATGAGATAGCAAAACAGATGCTGTGAAGAAATTCACTACGATTAAATAATTCTTCCTGTAGTGAAACAATTCATCATGGATAGAGTCCACCCGATGTGAAGCTCTTACCGCGGGCAGGCGACGCTGGAGGTAGTACTGAACTCGCATAGATTTCCGGATCATGCACCTATGGAAAAGTTGTTGACTACACAAAATCTACTCTGAACAGCTTTATTACGGGATAATTCGGGTCTTCTTTCAAATTCCGAAAGATTTTTCATTCAGCCATATATGTAAGTTCTATAAAGAACATTTAGGGTCTGATACATAGTATTAATATATTATTACATTAACTTCTAAAATTTAACCAATTTCATCCACTTCACACAAATGAATAGAAAGTTATGTGCTATATGATTCCCTCTGGTTTGCAATTATCTAATATTAAAATTATATTTAATATTCTATGACTCATAGGAAATCGAAGTTTTTATCTTCATGAAGTACTTGTCAGAGCTACAGACTTTGTACTTAGAACATTTACATTTTAAAAAAGGAAAACTGAAGGGTCAGTTTCTAATATTATTTAAATCATATAAAATTCGATTACAATATCATACATCTTCTGAGTCCTTTTTTGTTAGAAACAGGCCAGGTATGTTAAGAGGTACTCGAAGTAGAGACGACTTAGCAATAAATTTAATAATAATAAAAAAATTTAAGCTAGGTTTAATTTTTTGGAATTTCAGGAAGAATAAGTTATGAAAGAGAAAATAATAAATACTTTAATTTTTACTGCTGCATATTCAATTTTGCTATAATTGTTACATTGATTTCATTCTCATTCGCGTAATTTATTCAAGAAATAACTTTTGTTTTTTTGTCCATGTTTAATTAAGAGTGTACTTTAAATAGTCTCAAAAGCCCGAAACCGGTGCCTGAAGACTGTAGAAAAATTTCTGTGCTGATACATAAATGTGTGGATCGATGTCAAATTTATAAAAAGATGCAGTAAAGTTGTTAGACTAACTATGTTGTGGTATCAGTGAAATATCGGGGGCGATTTTTACACTTTGTATAGGTTCTTGTCATCAATGTGAATTTTCTGACCCTTATAGTGAATTATACTGAGTATTTTTATTATGAATATTATTGATATAAAACACTTAATGTCTTTTATTAGGGGTTTATTCAAAGGCTCGCTAATACATCGGCTCTTAGACAAGCATTTGCATCAACCAACGTGATGGTGGGAGAAGTGTGGTTCATATTTCGAGCTTCCTTGGCTAACAGGTCTGCATACGAGTATTCATTGCCGTCTATGTTGACAAGTGCAAGGATCCATTGATTGTCACAGAATTTTTCTATGTTGTGGAATTGTTTAAGTGTACACATAGTTTGAGTGATATTACACTAATTTTAATTGCAGACATTGAATCTGAAAAAATGACTAATTCGTTAATTAAATCCATGACCGTTGGATGAAGACAGAGAGAGATTCCTTAATTGCAATTAGTGTTTGAGAGATTAAAAAGTACTGATAAATCAATAAAGTAGAGCGATTGTTGACCAGTTTTTTTCCAGGCTCTTCAGACAACATCTCGCAAGCAAGTTCTACTTTATTATTGTATTTTGAGTCTAATTGTTACCAACAACAAAAGAATGCAACTTATTCATAAAAGAAATAGTTTTTACTGCAATCTTGCAGAGACAAATATATGAGGAAATAGAAATATGTGAATAAAAAAACAAATTTTCATTTTGCGATACTCTAAGTCTTCAAAGAAAATATTTAATTTGAAAAAGTTTTTTTTTTTTTAATTTTCTAATTTTAGAAAGTTGCTGAAGTAAAAGTGAGATTAATAAGAAAATTTTCAGAAATATTGACTTTTAATTTCCTAAAGAAATATGTCTTCCAGAAAAAAAAATTTCTCTAAAAAGTATTCCTTAAAATATTGAGCAAAAATTATAATGAAAAAAGCTTTTTACGAAAAATACAAATGCGTAACAAATGTTAAAAATAATTTTGCTTCATTATAAGGATTCAATAATGCAAATGATAAGAGAAAAAGGAACTCATCATAAAAAAACTAACGTGAGTTAAAATATTAAACAAATAATAACCAAGGTATTACATATTTCTTTCCAAGATATCAGATTATAATTTATTCGTGTTAGAATCAAAACAAACAAAAAAAACACTTGTCAAAAAGAGTAAAAATTTTAGGCATTTTTATCGTTTTTATTTCCATTAGATACCTTAATAATTAGGTTTTACTGAATAAAAATGAGTCATCAAAATTTTTATCTTTATTAGAAATCCAATTTTGACAAAAATTGTTTTAATAAGCAAACATAAAATTATTCATATCGTGTGTTATAATTTATTTTTAACATCATTATATATTCCTTTTAGAGAAATTATTCATAAACTGGTATGAAATTACAACGAAGTTTTGCGGAGATATGAGGGAGATTGGATGAAAGATATTACTTGATGAAAAAAAATGAATTTAAGATGTCGTTCTTGGTTTGACTTAAACGTAATAAATATTCTAGGGCATTTCAAGAAGTTTTTCAGTCTTTGAAGAAAGTATGAAGCTTGTTATATTTTTCAATAAAAATTCCCAGGTCTTATTTATGTTTCGTTTCTTAATTTATGAACTAATTCCCTCAAGCTTATATTATCTTTCATCTTTCCTTGAGACGGCAAATTAAAAGCTCTATTTCCTCATGTGGAAAGGATGACAGTTGCGAGTGTTCTTGGTACATAGTTATCGAGTTCTTATTTATACAAGTATAGTCAATATTTTAAACAGAGAGAGAGGTTTTTTGAGTCATCGGACTACCGTCTAGTCAAGCCTGAATACCCACCTGGAGTGATGCAATTGCTTATTAACGTTGTTCTGAGAAGCAATACTAGGGCTATTAGCAGGTTTCCATGGAGACCAAGCTCATCCTAAGAGTTAAGAGGTACAAACTGGGCTCCAGAGAAACAATCATCCATGCACTCAACATTTATTGGCAAAAAGAGTTTATTTTACAATAATAAAAGGTAAGATATAACAGTACATGTTGAAACTAAAAGCAAAAGATATTACACAATTTTGAAATTCTGAGGTAAAAAAAACTAACAACTGTAAACAAAATGTGACTTCATAGTTCTAATACTCCCTATTTTTCCTTTTTCTCTTTCAATTTCTTAGAATGTATATCAATCTGTATTCCATTGGAGAAACGACTTCCAGCTAACAATGCATGCTGATGCTATAAATCAGACCTAAAATCAGTCTGCACGGCGATGGCCGAGCAAAGAGTTGGTACTAGGGATGCAGAAAGGAGAATTAAAATATTCTGAAATAAAATCAAAAATTGAAACAATTATAAAAAGTTTTGAGCTATTTTATGATCCGAAAGAAAACAGGATTTAAGCTTGAAATGCAAAATATAGTTTTCACACACGGACCTTATTCACATAGGTTTCGCTTCAACAACAGGACAATTTAAACAAACACTTTTGTTAAAATCGTAAAAGGAAACGTAGAGGTCAGTATCTCCAACAGCGCCACGGGAACATAAATTTGCATTTTTCGAATTAAAACGATTTAAATAATAAACTAAGGGATCATTCCCAATTAAAAAGTGAGTAATAAAACTTGAATTAGAATAAAAATTCAAATTTGGTTTTGAAGTACAAGACTGAAACCGAATAACGGTTTTACTTGTTGACCTCCAGACCTCCCAGAAGGGCTATTAGTGACGTACTTCTTAATTTTGAGCCTCGGTCCAGTAACAAAGAAGGCACGTAAACTGACACATCCCTCTCCAAAATTTCATACTATGCTAAGAGAGAATTACATGATTGTTGCCGCTTTTTGTCGTACAATTAAATGAAATAAAGTGACGAAAAATTTATCAAAACAGTTGGATCATTATTGTTACTATCTACATGAATATAATTAAATACATATAGAATAACTAGAATAATCACTAGGGAGTAAACTTACATTTCATTATGTTACACTCATATGGAATTTAAAAATAAAGTATCAAATAATAATTTTATTCAGCTTACAAAATATTGAATGCTTTCTACGCAGTGATAATCAATACATCTTTTACAATGAAATCTGCACAAAATTAGGTTCTTTCTCAGAAAAAATATAATTTAATAAATCGATTATCTTCTGGCAATAAAAGAATGAAATATATGAACTCTCTTTCGGTAAGAAAAAAACATTAAAATAGATCAATTCTTTTCTTCAATATATATATATATATATATATATATATATATATATATATATATATATATAATGGGCAACACTCTAAGTTTAAGATACGGTAGTAAAATTCTTGTCCTTAGATTTATTTGCAAACATATAAATATTGTTTTCACTGCATCTCGTTGTTCATTTTCCAAATTATCGCTTCGAATTTGTACTTAAATTGCACGGCCTTCTAATAATTTGTTGATGTCTGAAATAGCCTCGGGGTCATGGTCGCCGGTGGTTTTTCTCTGAGCCTAGGGTTCGACCCTTAATGGCACTAAAGACCCACGGTGAAGCCGGGACTGATTCACGTTTAATCTGTCGAGGCTCAAAGTCCTCCCATTGGCCTGGTGTGGAAGTTAGAAGAGGGGGTGCCAGCTTAGGTGTCGTCTTCATCACTTGACCGAGGTTCAAAATTACAAGTCCGTCACCAGTAGCCCTCGTGTTGATTCTAGTGATGTTAAAAAAACCAATCCAACGTAATAATTTGTACCCGCCTTTGCAAGGCCAGTCACAGTTTGACAAATCATGAACTCTAATTTAATCTGAGTAACTTACCTCCTTTCGCATTTATGATTATTTGTAATAAAACTATTTCACTGATTGTCAGTCCTTAAGTAAAACGAGAGCTTTTATTTTAATTCATTCAGCTATTTACTTCACCTGTAACCAATTGGTAATACAGATATCAATCCAGCGGTATAAATCGAATACAGATATTGGTAATAAAGATATCAATAGAAATTGTTCTTTTGATAAATAATGGGGCAAAGAAAATGCCTGACTTGGATGAACCCATGGTCTATTTAAAGTATTAGAGCCCATTATATCCCCAACTTCAACAGCCCTTTATCAACGAAAAATATTTGCGGTTTTTTGTATTAAATGTATGATACTCGAGAGTTCTTCAAAAAATATCCATGTTAAGAATGGGAAACGGGAATAGGATAATTCTCAGCAATGTTGCTTATGTATAGTTTTTTTCTTCTTCTTCTAAGAAGTCCTGTAGCCATTCGTATCTCAAAAATCTTCGTTTTCATTTTTCCAGTTGATGAGTACGTATCCCTCTTCGAAGCAAATTTACAAGACTCAGTCAACTGCTTGATTATTTCAGGTGTAGAATAATGAACAGGTATCATCGATGATGAAGCAAAAAGAAAACAACAACTCCAAGAGACACCAAACAAATTTTGATTTCGTTACAAATAGCTGACAAATAAAATTAACCTATGAGACAGTATCAAATTTGCTTTGTCGCCATTTAACAGATGGCAGTACTCATTGGCAACACCAATTTGCTTTTAAACATCATCTATAGTAAATATCAGGTACTTCTTCAGTTACCATTTCATGGCTATTTATCAGCCTAAATTCATTATCACTTAACATATTATGCATTTTATCAAAGTAAATGTTGAACTGAAATACTATTAAGAAGTTTATTAATAGTGAAACAATTACTAAGCTCCAATTTATAATTTTTTGTTATTCGTAACCCACTAATACAATAGCAAACATTTGTAATGTGAGGTAACAAAATTCTTATATTTCTATTCAAATGTATTAAAATTTGATGTTCGCGTCCCTTCACGACTTCCCTTTTTTAAGTGAGCATGAAAATTACGACCACCGAGGTAACCTAGTGATCTTTTTCTTTCCCATGTGGTTCACAGACTTAGGTTAAAATTAATGACGCGTCCTCTGAATACTCTACCGCTCCTTTTCTATTTTCGATTATTTTGCTTCATATATATCTCTCTCATCAATCCCCACCTTTTTCTTCCTTTCTTTCTGTCTAAATTACGGTTTAAACAAATGTTTGGCACATGCTTTGCCAGATTTGGCTCTTGAACTCTAAACCCGAACTGTCACTCACTTCATCTTCGACAAATTTTTCTAAAAATAACATTTCAATATTTTTACGCCTTTTTGCAGACTTAAAAGTCCCCGACCGTTTTCCATCTGTCTATCCTGTAGAGTAATCTGACACTGGAAAAAAGGTTGTTTTTGTAAAACTGCAGAAACTTTTTAGTGTTTGAGGTTACACGATATCGAACAAAGCTTCACAAATTATCACTACTTCCTGCACTATATCTGTAAATACCTAAGATTGTATATATAAATGGGTAACTGTAAATAATTAATAAACCTAATTGTGAGTATTTCATAATAATATCCTTTTTCTGACGTATTTCTGATAAATATTTCAATGATTTTACGTTTTTCTAAAGTAAATCTCGTTAATTGTTTTTCTTACGTTATTTACAATTACCAGAAGATACCTGAATGGATAGCATATCCCATTGGAGGGAACAATACACTTCAAACAAAGGATAAAATGCTATTTGCTTGACTCTTAGTCTTTTCAACAAATGCAATTTAATTTAATATGCTTCTTTATTGATGCATGTTGAATCTGTTGAGGTTCTTGTTACTTGAGCGAGAATCAAAATTACGAGGTCTATCACCTATAGACTTTTTGTTGTTTCTAAGTATGTCCTTTATAAACAATCAAACAATCAAAAGCTTCATTTACTTCATATTTTTATGTAGGAAGAGAGGGTATGATACATGAAGATTGTTACGTTGGGCTATTTGTGATTTTCTTATCACTAACCTCGGACTTTTGGTGATTCCCGTTGCATTAAATTACAATTTTTCCTAACCAAAATGAAACGTGATCAGGTAAATTAGAAGAAGGTGAAGAGTGTAGTGAATTCAGTTAAAGATAGTGATATACAAGGTGGTAATTCATAAACCGACAGTGCTTAGTGTGTTCTGTAGCGCGATTCACTAGCAAGAATTCTACTAAATGTAATAAGATTAAACAAAATTGAAGGCAAAGGATTCAGCGATAAAAATAAGTTCCAAACGTCACCACTAGGGGGAATATGTGGTGTTGTATAATTGAGAAAGAGAGTTCTAAAAAATGCAGAATCAATACTGAATTAAAATTAATCATATTCAGTTCAATGAGGTCGCCGTTTTTGTGTGTGCACAGTATTTACAACAGCAGAAAGTAACATGGCTGCTGGAATCTCTTATCAACCTGTGCAAAATAATCCTTTTAAACCAACCGGTTTTGAACAGCTCCTTCATAGATCTTGAAGGCAAGTTAACCTACAGTCAAAAGTCGCATGAGGGTCAGATCAAGATATCGAGGTGTCCATGCAGTGGCTAATGAAACCAGCGACTAATGACTCTTTCTGTTATTAATTTCTGTTGTAGCACTGCTGCATCGGCAAAGCAATGTGTGGAGTGGCTTCATCATGCATGAAAAGGATTTATCAAAGGAATTGTTCTGCTGAAGTGTCGGAATGACAAAGTTGCTTAACATTTGGCAAATTTTTCTCTGCTGTAACAGAACAGGTTAACTGTTCTTCTGTGAAACTGTACTAAACTGTTTCCTTTGTTGAATGTAAGGAAATTCTTTTGATTGCATTTGATGATTTGTAATATCAAATTTGGCAGATATGGATATTTACAGTTCCATTCAGACAAAAGTAGACCTCGTCTCCCATAATAGCTTCCCAAGCCAAGCATCATCCACTTCCATTTTTACAAGAAAGGTGAGAACAAAAGTCAGTCGCCTATCAAGGTCGGTGTGACGTAATTCTTGCATATGGCTGATCATGTACGAATAGAAGTAGATAATCTTTCGTGAGATATTCCATACCGTACTGTAAGGAATGTCCAGATTCCAAGCTACCTAACGAGGGCTGGAAATAGCAGCAATATTGTCTTGAGTCGACAGTCTCCGTTGCAACTTCTTCAATAGTATTATTATGGTATGGACTTTGTCCTGAACCTGACTGAACATTCAAAGAACATGTTTTCTCATACTTCACACACTCACTCACAATCATTGTTTTTAAATCATTAACTGATACAGAAAAGTTACCTTTACGCATTTTTCGTGCCTTTCCGCTTTTAGTGCTTTCTAAAAGCATGTAGTTGGTGCGTTGGACTGGTTGAGGTAAAAGAATTTGACAAGTAACACTCTCCTCGACTAAAGAAAAAGTCATTATTGCACGTAACTTTCAATCCAATTGTTTCAAACGTAACACATTACCTTTCGGTGTCCATAAGGTTAGGACTGTGCCAAAGGATGTAACATGAAATTTGAATGAAGAATTACTTCTTCTACCGCTGCTTTCTTTGAGACTCAGTAAGTGAAATTGCAGATGAAGAGACTTTATCGGTATTTTGCTTTTTATTTAAATTGTTGCTTTTTTCAACTTGAATTAAATCGTCAAGTATGCTATAAAAAGGTTGTTGTATTTCAATATTTATTATGTGTCTTTCAAAACTCACCTTTCAATTACATAGTGTCCCATATTTCCCTAGCGGTGACTTTTTGGAACTAATTTTTTTCTCTTAATCCTGCGTCCCCATCTTGTTTAATCTTCCTACTATATTTGGCGCCATTTTCGCTATTAGATCACACTACAGAATACTCTGAGCGTTCAGTTTAATTATGGTCGCTAAGTATAAACAAAACAGAATTGAAAGGAAAAAGGGAAACAGAGGATAACTATAAGCTGGCATATATTTATAAATTTAATTGAATCATTGAACGTAATTGCTTATATTGGAAGATAATCTGCTATAATCGAGAAGAACTTGAAACAAGAAGAGTAACTTGGTTATCTAAGATTTCATTATTAAAATATAAATTAAAATTAAGAGAGATTCGACAGAGAAAGACCTTATGTATTCTTTGTCACTAGTAAATAAATTACTTTGTCCTGTTCTTAAATATCATCAATTTAAATTTTGTATTTATTAACTATTTAATTAGGCTTTAAGATAGCTGTAGAGATAATTAATGAAGAAAATTCGTCACAATGTGTTTAAGTCTTATACGTATATTATCATGAACATTCCGTAAATTTCACTCGTATATTATAAAAACTAGTCCTTTCCATCTATTGTTACTTTCTCCTACTATATTGGATTTCCTGAAATAAATATTATTACAATAATAATTCAAAAAATTTTTAATATAATCTGACCCCAGAAACATTTTAAATAATTGGGACTGAATCAATCATTCATGAACCGAGCAACCTATATTAGACAACAGACAAATGCTTACCCCTTGCAGGGTTTTGCTCTCCTTTTACTCTTTTTCATTCACTACAGAACATCTTTGATTACCAAAAAGAAAAATTAGAGCTATTAAAGAAAGTAAATATTTTTTTAAAAAAATTAATTCGGTTTGATCTAAGAAACCTTATTTTAAAGCATCAGGGTGGAGGTAATCATTCATGAATGACTCAACCTACAATTTGACAAGAGACGAATATGCATACCCCTTGGGGAGTTACGTCAATTATCGGTTCAGGCTTCTGCTGACCAGAAATCGATTATTACTTAAATGTCCACCCCCATAATATATCACGAAAGGAGTCCATGAGGAGGCGTAGTGTGACACATGGAAGGCAATTTTGTGATAAAACTGTATACAGATGATGCTTAAAATAAGAGATTATCTAACATTGGTTAGAAGTTTTGTAGAATATAAATTACTGATTGAACATCAATCATTTGTATATCGTTGCTGCTTTATGTATTACATTGACTAGAAATTTCACCGAAAATACCGAGAAAAAATTTCTTCCGATATTCAAAACTCGAAAAAATACTTCTTTGAAGTAATCTAATGTTTAATCTGAGTAACAGAAAATTCGAAGTTCCCATGTTGCTTAAATTCATCAATTACTATCGATAAAATAATCCTTTTATTAACACAGTGACAGACAATGCAAAACTCTTAGATTTTACAATTATGATAGATTTTGTCACATATAATATATACAAGCTAATGCATAAAAGATGATACAAGCTTTAAGAATTGGTACACAACTAAAACAAGAAATGAAAGCAAGAAAAACAAGAAGATTAAAACAAGAAGAAACTGAAAAAAGAGAATCAAACAAGAGGGGAACAAAACAAAATGAATACAAAACTATTATATATATATATATATATATATATATATATATATATA
>BMAW01065002.1:368689-400349 GCA_019974015.1 Nephila pilipes | reverse complement strand
AGTCGTCAAAATGAAACGAAATTTTACATACGTAATAATTACTTTGATATAAAAAAAATAATTAGAAAATCAAAGAAAAAAGATCATTTATTTCAGAGAAAAAGGTAAAAGAACGGAGGATTTAACACCCTGTTGAACCCCCTGTAGCGAGAATGCAAGATGCGATACGATCGGGCATTGAGGCAAACAAGTTCTGTATGATGTCTTGAGACATTTCGTTCCATATTTGCTGTAACCTTGCCTCTAGTTCCTTCAAACTAGTGGGATGCCCAACTCGCCATCCCAAATGATCCCAGATATGCTTGATTGGTGACAATCTGGAGATCGGGCAGGCCAAGGAAGGGTAGTAACAGTGCGAAGACAGTCTTGTGACACCCTTGCTGTGTGAGGCCGAGCATTGTCTTGTTGAATAATGGCTCTTGGGAGCCGTTGCAAGAATGGCAACACATGTGGTTGCAGGATGTCATGGACATACCGCTGGGTATCATAGTGCCAAGGATCAATACTATGGGTGACCGTGTATTGTAGGCAATGGCACCCCATACCATCACATCAGCTGTCGGAGTGGTGAGTCGCTGTAAATCAAAGGCAGGATTGAGGTGTTCACCACGGGGTCTCCACACACGAACACGATTGTCATCACTGCTGAGATTGAATTGGGATTCGTCGCTGAAGATGATCTGGTTCCATTCCGCTTCAGTCCAGTTTCCTCGTGCGCGGCACCACTCCAAACGGAGGCGTCGATGGGTGGGCGTCAAGGGCAGCACACTTAATGGGTATCCCGATCTTAAATGTCCTTCAGCCACACGCCTTCGTATGGTTCGAGAAGACAAAGGGGCCCCTAGTGAAGGTACTACCTCTTTCTCCTCTCTCTTGCCGCCACTTTTTCCGCTTCTCTTCTCCTTCACTACCCGCGTCGGAAGTAAACTTCAAACGCCCGAGCACGTTCCAGCGCCAATATGGGTTAAATGAGGCAGCCATCTATCCATCTCGGAAGAACTGTTTACTACCTCTATATATATCATAGTGTAAATACTTTTCACTCTTCATCATCTCTCCTAATAAACAAGTAAAGCTACTGCAAGCTTCATCCTTGAATATCATCAATAACATTACATGGAATCCGAAACTACCCTCCAGACAACCAGCCCTTTGCGTAAGAGCAAACCATCGTAGATTCGGGATGAACAATCTTCGTCACCCCACTTTCTACATATATATATATATATAAAGAAAATAATCATAAATGAATTTTTTTATAATAAATTACGGAGTTGGAAATGAAACATAAAGACATTAGATGGCATCTGCGTTTTACAAAGCAATCTTTCTGTACACATGTATTGACCTCATACTGAATTACCAATTAAAACACTGAGTTGTTGAAAATAAGATGGATTTTGAATAATATGAGGTTTTTACTGGTCACGGAAGAAAGAGAGTGATAAGTTTTATATGTACTTTTTAATGTTATGTAACAATGTTACTCATCGGTCATGGCGTATAGCTAAAAACGGATGATATCATCACTTATAGCAACCCCAAAATGAAAAGAAGTAAAATGTAGAATATTAGAACAAATGCGGGACATAGAAAGAAGAGGAGTGAGTATACAAATTATCTTTTCAACGCTTGTTCGTAACATGATAGCACTGATTATAGTTTTAAAGGATTCCACACGAGTGAACAGATATAATTCCAAATAAACGTTTGATGATTAAAGATTAAGTGACAAATTCGAAATTTTCTGTAAGTCTAGTATACTTAGAACTCATACACGTACTCGCATCTATTAAAATGAAAGATCAAAGGTACAATGATAAGATCCCACTACCTCATATTCACCTTTTTCGTGGTGCTGTAGATGATAAAAAAATTTCCGTGTACGACACCGCACCATGTCATCGATCAGTCTCTATTCAGGAATGTTTAAAGAGCGAGGGAAATCATCTCCTCGTATGCACAGTACGTTCTCTAGAACAACATATATAAAATGTTGCACTATTCTCTATACTGTCTGTTGTCGTTCAAAAGCATTTTTCCATATTTCCCTACACAGTATCAAATGAATATTTTTTCTTTAATTTAAAATGTTTCAAAAACTTCTGCATATTCTTCAGAACGTTAAATATTATTTAATATAATGTACAAGCAGTGCGAAATAGAACATTAGTTTTGGTGCCAGCTCAGGTATCATTCTCGTCTTGACCGTGATTCAAAAATAAGACGTCTGTTGCCAATAGCCCTCCTGTTGCTTCTAGTGAGACGTTAATAAAATCTAAACTAAACTAGAACATTAATTTTTTTATGCTGGACCTCCTCCATTAAGTGGATTTTGTGATTCGTTCTTAGCAACTGTCCACCATTATATCACATAAATATAGGCATCTGGTTAAAAAAATACTTGCGTGAATTTTTGTAACACATGTTGTAAGTATCTTATGATATGCAGCAGTTTATTCAGAGTAGGGAATTCTGAGATAATGCAGTAGTTTATAAATAAGGAAAAGGCCGTATTTTATTTTTAGAACTACAAATATCATGTCCATGGCCGTTCCATTGAACCTGAATAGGAACATCGCCAGAATTTCAATGCTGCTACAGAAGTGGACACGATATGTATGCCTGGTGTGTTCAGCAAAGTTTACCAATACATTCGACGCTACTGTGTTTTCTAAGCCATTAATTTTTTTGCTTTAAACTTTTATCCCCTCTTCCAGCATCAGTCGTTCTCTGCATTTTCATTCTTCCCTTCAGACCATATATGCTTTTATGAAAGATGTTTGTTCTAATATGAACTATTACATATATTACAAGCATGTGTGTGTGTGTGTGTGTGTGTGTGGTCCGCATAACTACTTTTTTTTCTTTATTTTTTTAATTTCCTTTGAAACAAAAATATATTTTTGCATTCCAGTCAAATTAATCTACCAACCATCGCCCATGTCTTAATTGCAGCTGTCACCTTGACCTTTGTTTAGTATAAAAGCTGTTGGAAATATTTTCGCGACCTCTTTTCTCCCTCTCACTTTCGCTCTGCTTCCTGTAACGTGAAACGCCACCACTCTCCGCTAATGATATTAACTTAATAAAAATTAGAAATATGCGAGAATTGACCGTAGAAGATTAATTTCCTAATTGATTGTTCCTGCTTATTTTTAATTTGGAGTGCGAAACATACGCCAAGATGATTTAAGATTGCAACATACTTCAAGACAATATGATTTTCTACACACACGTGCGCGCATTGCTAAAACGCTGCTTTTTTCATCAAAAATATATAATATTACTATAATTTTCTTTGAGTTTGTCTGTAGATAATGCAGGGCGGAATATTTAATTTTTCCTCAATGATCTACAAAAAAAATGCATACATTCGAATAAAATTTGAAAGTAATATTGTATGGACATAGATACTAGCTTTCTGGTGCAAGTAATTGGTTTGAGATTTGATTCTACAAATTCCTGTTGAATAGAATAACAGATTGGGCCTCACATGGTTCAAATGAAAGTCATATTAGACATTCGGTAGAGATATTGGTGACTGATCTTATAATTCTATATCCTAATCAATAGATGAGACCAAAACTTGAATTAATGACCCACTCTCAAAATTTTATCTCTACTCTACGTGAAGACTTTGAGGTTCAGTTTCCTTTTATATGCGACAGCCCCATTCTCATTTCAGGTCTAGGATGGAACCCGAATATAAAAATGCATACAAAATTTAATAATTTTTTAATCAAGCTCTTCATTTCTCATAAGGTATTTGTAATGTAATTGCATAGAGAATCATGTACCAGCTCTAGGTGGCACCCTCTTTACTACACACACCTCAGAATGAGAAGTATTTGCTACTATTAGCTCTCGGAGAAAATCTGGGGTGGGAGAGGATTTTAATCAGGCTCATATATTCCATATTCAATTAAAAATGACTTATGTCAGTTCACACAAAAGGAATCAATCTAATTACTAATGAACAGCAAAAATGTAATCAATTTCTTTCATGTAAGAGTATTTCAGAAGACATCAGAGCACGTGGGTAAACAGTAGCACCAAATTACAATATATCGATAACTATGTCAATAATATAGACAAAATGCAAAAAATAATCATAATTCAATCATCCTTGTATTTAATAGTGGGTGATGTCACCCAATAAATTAAATGAAAACTTTGTTTATTTCCCCGAATCAAAAACTGATAACAATTCTCTAGGAAGGATATTTAATTAAAATGTTAATCTTGCAGTAATTATAGGGTTAAGAAATTAGTTTCTGAGATACAATTAACTACATATTGAAAAAAAAAGGAATTCAGCAATATTTTTGTGCATGGAGTAAAGTGTAATCTGGTTCCTGATTACTTGTATTTGCTGTTTGGCAAAAAATATTTCTTAAACTTTGACTGCTGATTGTTTTTTTTTTTTTTTTTTTTTTTTTTGTTATTTTCAGAGATAAATTAAAGTTTTTATGAAATGTCAATAATAATACATTAACTCTGCAACATTTCGCATCAATTTTATTTAAGCACTTGTAATCCTTTCGTCGCAATGTTATGGACTTGTGTGCGTTCAAAAAGATCAATATTTATGAATACTTATAAAATCCTTAAAAAGAAATTAGATTAAAATGTATAGTACAACATACACTGTTACAAAGAAAAGGATAAGTATTAATCGATTATTTTACCAAAGTGCCTTTCCAGTTTTTTGATTTTATCCGACATGACGCATAGCGCGAAAAACAACTCATTAGCATTCTGTACTTAAGAGAGAAATAAAAAAATATTATTTTACTTCACAGATTTTGAATAAATTAACGGTGCGATATCAGTATAATTTTTTTTTAATTCTTATCACAAACACAGTAAACTTCATTATTTAAAACAGCTATCCATGGTTTTTTTTGGTGGAATAATAGTTTATGCTTTTCACACAACGATGGCTTCGAGTAATTTAACAGAGCAGGTCACTTACTCGAATAAAGAGTTTTAGTAAAAAGAACTTATGAAGCCTTCGCTATGCGAAATAGGATCTGAACCACCAAAACACAATAAATGTTCATAAAACAAAGAGTGGGTGAAAAAACCCAAATAGTTTTACTCTATATTATTAAATGATCACAAAGCAACTATTCTTATAAATGTAAGACAGTTTCCAAGTTGCATCCTCAATCGAAGATATGGTCACTGTATCCCAGTGGTCAGGGTTACGAACTTGCAGCCGGCGTTGTTTCCGTCGAGTCGGGGGTTCAAGCTCTTATGCCACTAAAGATCTGGAGTGTTGCGGAGCTGATACATGTTAAATCTGATCAAGGTACTAAGACCTCACATTGACATAGTGTGGAAGTTTTGAGAGGGAGGTTCAATTTTCTAGGTCACCTAGTGACCGTGGTTGCGAATTCATCCCCGACCTTTTTTAAGTTGAGTCGTGGGGGTTGAGTGCTAATTCTAATTAAACCCCATCATGTTAATGCTCGTAAAATCTTTCGGTGCTCAAAATCCTCATGTCGTTATAATTTGGCGTGAAAGTTTGGAGAGTGGGTTGACTAATCAAATGTCATCCTCGCCACTTTGCCATGGTTCAGAACTGTAAGGTCATATTTCCAATATCCCTTCAGGGCAAGGGAATCAATCAATAAATATTGGCGTCAATTACTTGCTTGTGAGCTCGGTCTCTTTGAGTTGGTTAAATAGTCCTTAAGCTTTTTCTTAATTATGATGCTAATAAACAATCAATCAATACTCAGTTTTCCACTTACTCCCTTTAATATCTAGTAGCCACGGTAGCCTAGTGGTCAGGGTGGCGGACTAGTGGCCGTCATTATGTTAATCGATTATCACGGTTAATAGATTGTGTTAATTGATCAAGTTACGGTTTCGAACCCTGATGCGACTAAAGAATCGCCGTGTAATAAGACAAATGCACTTTAAATTTCCTTGGAGGTAACGGGATACACCACGTAAACGAGAGGTTTCAAGTGCTCTCGTTTGCGTGGTGTGGAAAGTTATAAAGGGAGGTCTCAGGTGTGATCTTCGTCAATTGATTAAAGTTTAAAATTACGAGGTCCGTCCCCTCGTGCTGCTTCTGAGTGCGACGTTTGTTAACAATAAGAATCACACTCAACCAAAGACTGTAATTAAAAATTCATTTTACATCAATAACAGCAAAACAATACTTATAAATTATATTCGAGTCAGAATTCAGTTACCTGATAATCCCTTAAAAATCAGGTACTAATACTACTTGCACTATCTTTTCGCTAATTTTCTATCTCTTCTCAGAACTTCAACACATACATTCTCTTTAACTGATCTTCTACTACTCACTACACTTCTAATATACATAGCAATGCTGATTTACATAAGTCCCAGTTTATTCACAAGACAAGGCTTTTAAATCGAATAACGTCATAATGTTGCCCAAAAGATGAGCAGAAAGGGGGAAAAGTGAAAACTTATTACAAGCTTAGTTCACATTTGAGAGAGCTCTGATTGTGTAACTTCTTAGTTGGTTCCCCGATTTGGATACAAAATAATTATCGTTTACATGAACCTGCTGAATCTTACTGCTCGTTATTTTCACATCAAATTTACTTATTAAATAATAATTTTTCATTTAAGAACTGATTTCACGTCTTGAAAGTCCTTCATAATTCCACTTTCTTCATTTTTTGTGACTCAGTTTTTTTTTTTATTACAGAGATAAATACAAACAAGGAAGTGATTGTATAACTACGGGGTTATTTGTTAAGGCTCTCATCAATGCTCCTAATATTTTAAAAATGATTCAAATTAAAGAGATTTTAAGATAAAAAAAATGCACTAACATTAAGACTAGTTCAGGCGGTTATTACACATATAGCCTTTTATCGTACAGTCTTTAAAAGTAAGACGTCTTCAATAAAAAATACTCAATTTCTACTTCAACATATATACTTAAAAAGTATTGAGGTTAAGATATGAAAGATTAAAAAAAAACCAAAAAGCTAAACTGAAAAGTTCGCTGTTTCAAAGAGAAATGAGTAAAACAGGGTGATTACAAAATAATCATCGGGCTTCAAAATTATATAACTGCAAAAACAATTAATTACAATCTTTATAGATAATAGGAGGAAGAAGAAGTTCTATTTATATTTCCATTCTTCACTTTTCCGTCTGAGCGACCAGAACTCTTTTCCACATTCAGAGGAATGGGTAAGAAACAATTTATTTTCTTTATCTCATACCTCAAAATAATAACAAATCACTAGAAAGTATTTTTGTTTTGGAACGGACGAAATCTTATTCGCCTGTTTCAGTGTTACAGAAGAAATTAGGGGAAGAACACACAAGGGCCATCTATTGTTCACAATATAAGACTTCCAAAATTTCCTTTGTTTTCATGTACTACTTTTCATTCTGCGTTAAGTATTACATTATCATGTATTATTTATCACTATGTGTTTGCAGTCATACGTATTACAAAATTCTGCATTTGTTTTGCAAATTCAAGAACACTGTATATAGAAATGTTCTATATTGAATTAAAGTGAATATATTAAATTACATTCTTAATTATATTTAACTTAATTGTTTATATCGCGACACAGCTCCCATACTTAAAAATTTCTAACGATCTGGTCCCCACCCCTAACCATAATCATGCAGGAAAGGAAATTACTTTTTTAATTTTTGGTTGAATTTCAAAGTAAATTTAAATTCTAATTTATTTTTTTAAAAACTCTTTTGTTAAGTTAAAATGAAATACTCATAATAATAATGATAAGAAATAGTGTTATATTAAAATATAAATAAAATAACTTGCCTTATAGTAGTTATTGAAATAAATACCAAACTTAGTCGAACAAAACAGTAAAATACAATATTATATTTTTCTTGCGATGGGCACACTTGTGTCGAAATACAGATAACTGAACAGGCTGGAAAAACATTTTCTCATTAATCGCAGTAGCGCCAAGACACATTCGTTTGTGTGGCGGAGAATGATACGTACTATGTGTTTGCAGCAATATTTTGATTCCGAAATAAGTTGAAATTGCAATGTGACACCGCTATAGTATTGCGTTTAATGGTTTTTTTTTTTTTTTTTTGAATATGTAAACATGATTCACAGTTCAATTTGGATAGAATAAAGATTTTATAACTTTGTGGCTTGGAAAATGTAAATTTCTTATTTCCACAACTCAAAGAACTTCAGCTACATGTCTTTTTGCAACAAGAGGAAGTACCACCTCATTGGCATACCATCGTTCCATTGGGATACCATGACTATTTTATAGAAAGATGGACTGGGTGAGGTGGTGCTATTCCTGGGCAACCCAAATCACCTGATATGACGACACTGGACATTTTTCTTTAGAGATTTGTGAAGAACATCGCTTACAGGAGAAAACTGCCGAACATTGATGACTTAAAAGCCTGGATTACAACCGCAATAGCTACTGTGGAGGCTGACATGCCTGCCAGTACCTGGCGTGAAAATGACAATCGTCTTGATATTTTTCGTGCTGAGAAGGTGGCACACGTGGAAGTTCATTGACAAGGGTCATGAAACTTTTTGAATCTATCTGACCATTTCTGTTATTAATTTTAATCTATCTTCATTATGATATGAGTTGTTAAACATTAAAATGTGTCCGACATCTTATAAACACCCTGTACATTTATATTAAATTTGTGTACATAAATTAAATTTATCGCGATCTCTACATTTCGTTTTGAGACTTAATTTATGGTCGCCATCTACAGATTTTGAAACCCTGATGTATAGGAATTAGGCATAGTAGGGTAAATGCTTCACACAATGCAGGGTTATTCAAAATGAATCATCCGATTTCAAAATTTCATGTTTTCAAAAATAATCCATATAGAATGATAAGTAATACATGAATGTAAATGGAAAATATATAGGTTTTGTATTGTGAAAAATATATGTTGTAATATATTAAAACTCGTGTGTGTCCTTCGTGAAGCTATTTCAAGAAAACTGTTTTATAAGCTTTCACCGAGCTTCCTTGCAGTTGAGTCGGTCGTAGCTAACCAGATGACTCGATGTTACCACCCGAAGTCACCTGATATGCAATTCCCATATTTAATCACCTGATATGGTAAGTGCAATTTCTTCCTTTACGGATTCATAAAAGATAAATGTATGCCCCATCATTATCCACAAATTTATTTGAACTTTGCTGCTGTACAATCAACAATTTCTGACATTTTGGATCGTATTTGGTAGGAATTTGCAAATCTAATTGACATTATTCGTGTAAGTAAAGAAAATTATATCGAACACTTGTAAGAAAGCTTCCGTATTTTCCTTTTGATTTCATGTATTACTTATCATTCTGTGTCGTTTATGAATGAGAATATATCATTTTGAATTCAGATGAATCATTTTGAATGACCCTGTATAGTGGAGAGAGTTTGAGACTACCATATTCGCTAATATCTTGCTAGTCATTAACTGGTATTCCACAACCGTTTGGAAGATCTTACGTCGATGATTATAGTAGAAAATCGAACTGTATTCCGTAAGGAACATCAACAAAGTCCCTAAAAAGAAATGTACTATCATAGAGATATATGTTGTGTAACAAAAAGGAAGACACACAAAACATTCATAACTGTTTGAAAGCGAAGTAAAAAGTTTCCTTTTTTATTACGATATTGTTCATTTTTATAATCGTAATATTTTTTGATATATTATAAATTCAAACCTGATGATTATTTTGTAATCTGCTAGTATATATAAAAATGTGTGTGAGTTCAATTTTAAAAATTATGATATGATATTAGAGAGATTTTCCTTGATAAAATTGACTTCAGAAATATTTCTGGGAGTTAATAATTTAATTAATGCTGTTTAGGAAATTGTTATGTTATCAATGTGTCCTTAAAATGTGTTTTGATTAAAAAGGTTGAGTTTTACATTCAAAAAAAGCATTCATTTTATTAAAAGTAGGTCATAGGTTGAACTCTAACAGTTACTACTATATTTTGTTAATTAAACCTACTGTTCTGAATGCATTTTATTAATTAATCCTTCCTTTTTTTACTCTTAATTCTGTTTTTATGATAATTGGGTTTCTAAGAACAAAATGTAATTAGAAACGCATGTAAAAAGAAATATTAACTCCATTTAAAATATCACTGGCTATTTTTTTATTGTTGTTCATGTGCAATCAGCTACGTAAGTTGAGGAATTTAGAATTTTGAAATTAAATTTTGACATGTTGATTCTACTAAATTTTTAGAATTAAATTAAACTAAAACGACAGTGATTCTATTAAATTTTCAGAGAGTTCCTCAATCATTAATGTTTTTTTCATAATATATATTTTCAGTTTTGGTTAGTTTATAATCTTAAATAAAATAATATTAATATAACTATTTTCAATATCAAAATCACTGTTTGATACTTACAGGTCACGGAAATTTCTTTTTATATGTTTTCAATAAGAAAAAATTAGCACTACTCCAAAGAATTTTCAATATTCATATGCATTTCTGAAAATTTTAAATGTAAAATAATACATAATTTATAAACGCTTGAGTTGCTTATTTAAAATACTTAGGTAATTATCGATAAATTAAGTGCCACAGCTACTTATATATAAGATCAAAAGAAGAATTAACACCTCAAGCTTTTATAAATAATATATCACTTTACAGTTTAAAAGAATTATTTTTACATATTCTAATCCATCTTTAAATAGAAGTTTGATTTGAAAAGTTTTTTTATTATTTATATTTTTAATTCTTTTTTCAGATTGGACGTTGTTACGTGCAAACTCCGAACTCTCAGGACCCCCAAAGTTCATTATTGCTTGAGCATACTGCAGGAATGCATTATCATCGAATCTATACTTGTATGAAAGCTTTCATATTCATCCGATGATAGGAATTGGGTTAAAACTAAAGTATAAAATTTTAATTAGAAACATGTAAGCATTTTTACATACGTACATATGAACATAGTAAGTTTAATAAAAACTAGCAAAATTGTTGTTTTTTACGAATTAAAAATACTATAATTTCAAGGTGGCTTTGATTTATCGGCTATTTATTAATGTTGAATTAAGAAGCAACATGAGATTTGTTGACTACGAAACTCGTTTTTTTGAATCTCGGTTAAGCGACGAGAGCGACAAGTGTGTAAAAGAATCTTCCTTTGCAAACTTCCACACCACGCCATTGGGAGGTCTCGGAGCCTCAATATATTTAACACGCATCAGGTCCACCACACCGTGGGTAATTAGATTCATCAGGACTGGAACCCATGACGCGACGGAAGCAATGCCGCCCACAAGTTCAATTCCATAACCGCTAGCCTGCTACAGCTTATTTAAAAGTGGTAGTATTTTATTATGAGTTCAATTTCAGATTTAATCAGGTAAATTGTTAAGACTTATGTGTAAAAATATAAATAGGCCAAAAATTCATTATGAAATTTACTTCAAAAAATAAAATAATGGCAGTCTCAATAAATTTGTCTACGGCATATAAATGCTATCCAAAACGAAGGTTGGTAGGTTTTAAAAGAAATCATTTTAAATAAAAGTTATCTTTCATTGGTTCATTTGACATGATAAAAATTTATTTGCTTCATAACGAGTTCATGCACTTTTTCCCATTCATCTAACCTTTTGGGCTACTTTATTACGTTATTTGATTTGTGAGCCTCACCTTGTGAATAAACCACGATTTATATCAGTATAAATATATATATATATATATATTATACTTAGACAAGAATAAAATTAGTGTAAAGATTTGCTATCTTGACTATTTCTGACAGACTACTTAGTGAGTTTCAATGGATCAGATCCGAAGTAAATAAAGAAGGTAGTAATGTTTGCATTTTAAAAAAAATACTTGTATATATATCTTTATATTTCTAATGTAAGATCTCATGGTATGAACTTCATTATGTACACTTATTTCAGTAAGCTCCGTTTCTGTTTTTGAATATAATTGGGAATAGTAGTGACGAGAGCCTGGCTTGATAGCTCTAACCCCTCGTTGAGTGAGCTCGTTCTCCTTTGAGATTTTCAATCAATCAATCAAACTTACCAAGGCTATCACATGAAGTCTTTGAAATCTCATATTAATTAATAAGCAACCATCTCCATTAATAACTGCAATGGACTTCATTAAATAAGTTGGTAGATGGCTTAGTTAAAGTCATAATTAGAATCAAGTGACTTGGATTGTTTATTAACAATTTCAATGAGAAGAAACACGATGGCTATTAATTTTGAATGTTAAACAGGTGACGTTGATGACACCTGAGCTAGCACCTCCGACTTGAAACTTCCACTCCACCAACTTGAGTACTTGGGACTTCAACAACTTTAAGTGCATCAACCTCGCTACACAGAGGTTCTTTAGAGGCAGCAGGATGTGAACACGCAATTCGACGAAAACAACGTAAGGCAGTGAATCAGCGACCATTACCAATAAGCTACCACTGCCAATACACACATGGACTCAGAAGCTACACGAAGGTATAGGTGAAGTACTTCGTACCATTTGAACAACTATCAACAGACGAGGACGACACCTAAGCTGATACTTCACTTTTCAAATTTTCCCACCAAACTGAAGTGAAATCTTTGAATTACAACAGATTTAATCTTGTATCAGCCTCACTACACAATAGCTCTTTAATGGCAGAACTTGAATGTTTTTAATTGAATCAGGACTCGAATTAATTATTTATTCAAATGTCGCCAAATATACAAGTTTCAGTGAAAAATGATGAGTTTACACAAATTATTAAGTCTACCATTAATATTCTGTCACGAAACTCTAATGAAAAGCCATTTAAATCAAAAATTGTCCCGGTGATCTTAAATATAATAAATAATTATTTTTGCACAAAATTTTATGAATTATGTGACGGTATTTCGAAATTTGTCTATTTTTGACAACAAGTGGTATTTCTAAAATATATTTTAGTTATCATAATGTTCTGATTTATGTCAAATGGCTCAATATAAACTTGACACTGACTTCTTGGTTAGTCTGATTGCTACCGCTTAAATTATCGTCGTCATTTTGCGTCAAATTGTCACCGTCGCTTAATATCGGATTCTTCATTATGCTTCGGAAACCAAGCAGCCAAAGAAACATTCGGTTGCTTCCGGTTAATTTACTCTAAAGAATACGAAGACTGTATAATCGTATTGAAGCATAATTGTGATGATATTTACGATGCAAAGCGTGTATTGCTCACGGACTTCTTAGATAAGTTCAGGATACTTTTAGAATTGCCCCATTAGAATTTCGAAGTATATATTTAATGTTAATTAAATAAGAATGCTTATATTATATACATATAACCCATATAGCAGACTGCCCTCGTTTAAAACCTTCGGCATCAACTCCTGTGTGTTCCTGAGATGGACTAAAATCAGCTGCAAATTGTTCATTTTAAACCTTACCTACTCTTTGATAAACCCGGAAATAAGCTTCCCCACTTTAATGATAACATCTCACTTTGGGTTTATTGAACTGAATTTATCGACCAGGGAGTGTTGGGGGAAGGAGGGATTCGGTAACTACTATTTTAGAGGGAAATTTGACAGCTAACATCAAACGATATTATCGTTAAGAAGAAGAACGAAGTAATTTTTCTGGTGCCATAAGATGGGAATAAAAAAAAAAAGGTAAGATTCCTGGTAATTGGAACGAGTGAAACCACATTTAAGCTTACCTAAGAGTAATAATAACAAAAATACGGCGAATCGGGAATTAATTAGGAGGTTTTGTAAGGCAACTGGTGAAATGCTCTTATTTTGAAACAGATTATGTTTGATGTGTTCGCCCTCTGTAATTGCTATCTGCCAAGCTATCCTCTTTAAAAACAAAAATCAATATTTAATTAATTTTTCTTCTTGCTTGGGTGCACCGTATTTACAGAATTTTGAGTTATAAAGTAAGGGTTGTGCGGCTAGAGAGGGAGAGATGTTCTCTTTAAAAAATACTTTTTATTATTGTTGCTTTTTCCATAGCTTCTGACTAAGTCAAATGTTGTCAATTATGTTGAAACATTAAATTGCGTAACCATTGGTTATGTCAGAACTCAAAATATATAAATCCCATTAAATTATATAACCTATGAAACTTTTTTTTCTATATACAACTCATTCATTTTTAAAATAAATAATAATGAATATTTCTTGTGCATCAATGAAATAATTTGTTTTCATACAACATAAAAGAAAAAATCCTTTGATTGAAATTGTAATTGTTATCCTTCCAATCAAATAAGATAAAGAGGTTATTAAAAATTGGTTAACATTTTAATGCTTGATTCATTGATTGATTCTTTATTAATGTATCACTTCGAAAACAACTTGAGAGCTATTGATGAAGGAGCTAATAATTTTCAGTTACTGTCAAGTCACTTCGATGTGATACCGGAACCAGTACTCCCTTTTCCTAATTTTCACACCTTCCTAACACAAGGACTTTGAACCCAATAGATTTAAAATGTACCAACCCATCATCTACATGACACTTAAATTCTTATTTCAATAACAAAACATAAATATTGTTAATAATAGCTTAGCTAGAAATTTGTTAAGTAAACACTTTAACTCCAAACATATCTTATGAATCTCACATTTCTTAAAAGTATAAATTCTAGATTGCGATAATTATGAAGTGAATTTATTACAACTCGGCTGCAGAAACTCTTCATATGACAAAATTTATTACATATATTAAAGTTCCCGTTTATCGACTATTTTGAATTTATAAAAGTAATATTAATTCTACAGGATTTCTACTTTCTCCCTGATTTTAGATTAGTTGTATTTGTTTAAATGCAATGAAGTGTCAAAAAATTAAATTCCTGCACAATTACATTTTTTTCTATGATCTTTGGAGGTATTTAAATTTTTATTATTATTCTCTTGGAGAACTTCATTTCTTAATGATGCAAAATGTCATGAAATAACTGAAAGAGCTGTATGTACCACCAGAAGTTAATGCGGCTCTTATTTCATAGAGATTGACTGATTGTTTATTAATACTACATCAAGAAGTAACGCATGGGCTATTGGCAACGGACCTCATAATTTTGAACCTTAGCCAAGTGATGAAGGTGACATCGAAGCTAGCATACAATTACCTAAATTCCAAACCATACCAATGTTAGGTATTCGAACTCCCAATAGATTTAACATGCATCTACTCCACTACACGAAAAGTCTTTAGTGGAATCCCGATTAGAGTTAGGAGATGAGAATAATTATAAGATAACGGTATTTAGAAGGGTGTTAGGTTTAGAAGGGTGTCATTGTGATGTAGGCGGAATCTTCTAGCGTGTATAGTGGATTGGGTAAAATTAAAACTCAATGCTGTCGGATCAATGGAATGAGGTACTAGCCTCGTATTCAGATTAACGTATTTTTGATAGAAAATAGAAATTGTTAGTACTCGCGGATAGAACTTTAACTTTGGAGAGCATCCCCTTATTTGAAAATAAATAAAAGCTATTTTTGATATAATTGAGTGTATTTGATATATTTTTTGGTTTTAAGATTTGTGAAATTTATATTTTAAGGATTTTCCATGTAATGAAAATAAGTTAAAAATTACATGCATTCATATAATTCAGGATATTACAAACATTTTGGATAGTAAGTAAGTAAAAAAATAATTAAAATAAATTTAAACTGCAAAAAAATTAAATTTTGTACTGTTAATATATGATTCAATTTTAATTTCAATATATTACTACTAAAAAATGCTATTACTACTATTACTACAATTCCATGATATTACTACTAAAAAATTTATAAATTTAATAAACAATGAGTTATCTTCTTTTTTACGAATAATAATACAAAAGACGTAAATGATATTTGTAATAGTGATACTTGTAAAGATAAAGTTTATATATAATGAGTTTATTAATCAACAATTTTTTTATGTTGTATGTTTTTCAAGGTAATTTAAATACTGTTAAGGATTGAATAAGGATACTAAGAATATTTAGGCTCATTATTCTTAGCATGGCCAATTACATTAAGGAACAAATCAATCCAGATTGCACTAACATTAAATTAGCTTCTAAATGGTTTTTCCATCAAAACTTTTAATCAATATAAGTACAATATACACTCTATAACAAAAAAAATGAAAAATGAAAAACAACGCACCAAGAAGGAGTTGCCCGATTGTAATGAAATTTCATATGCAAAGACATTTGGACGAACATGCGAATGATTAAAATATGGTGTCCAATGGGTCAGTAGCGGGAGCTACAGTGCATCGTAACTGCACTTTCACCAGGTGTATATAAGAAGCGATTCTCAATCTGATGGTCAATTTCTGTTGCATTGCGATGCAGGATAACTTTCAACGAATGAAAAAATGCATCGCAGCAGGATTCGAACTAATTACGAACAGCTCTCAGATTAAGAAAGGGGTCGTATCATTGGATTGAAAGAGGCAAGTTGGGCAAATAGGATAATCACGCATCATATGGGTCGAAGTGATGCGACGATTAGAAGATGCTGGCAAGAATGGGTGGACAATGGTAGATTTCAGCATCATGATGGTAGTGGTCGACCTATAGCCAAGCAGATTGGGAGGACAGAATGATTGTCAGATCAAATGTCACAGTGCCTGAATCATCGTTATCAACCATGACACGTGCGACCTGCATACGAGTGTCCACCATGACTATTCAGACACGAATGATATAATGAAATCTCCGCTTGTACAGACTGCTAATCCACCTGCCACTCACGCCCGCACACTGTCGAGCCAGATTACAGAGGCGCATTTCTCTATCAAGTTGGAATGATGCTGACTGCGGGCATATAGTATTTAGCGACGAATCCCACTTCCAACTGTATCCTGAAGATCAACGAAGACGTGTCTGGAGACTCACAGGGCAGCGTTCTGATCCTGCTTTCAATATTGTATGTCACACAGGCCCTCAACCAAGAGTTAAGGTCTGGGATGCCATTTCCTTTTATAGTCAGACCCCTTTGGTCGTCATTAGAGGCACACTTACAGTACAGCGGTACGTCGATGACGTTCTGAGACCTGTTTTGCTACCGTTCCTTTTGCAGTACCCTGGCCTTATTTTTCAGCAAGATAATGCCAGATCGCAGACGGCACGTGTTGCTATCAACTGTCTTACAGCTTTTCAAACACTTTCTTGGCCAGCCAGATCTCTCTCCAATCGAGCATGTCTGGGATATGATGAGAAGGCGACTGCATCTACCACGGAATATTGATGACCTAGACCGACAATTGGAGCCAATTTGGCAAGAAATGCCACAGGAGACCATCAAGGAGCTTTGAACTCTATGCCACGTCGTATGGCAACTTGTATCCAGGCTAGAGGTGGGCTAACACCTTATTGAGCTCGTTAATTTGTAACTATGTATCTCTCAAATAAATCATTCAATTTTTCTGAAATCTTATATTAATTAATTTTATTTCTAATGATAAAAAAATTAAATACTTCATTAACAATATTCTAAAGAAAAGTTATACATTTAATAATAAAAAATATGCAGATAAAGGCATGCTACAATGTGGTCTAGCCAGTAATAATATTGTTAATATGTATTTACACTTCTGTGAACTAAATCATACAGATAATAATCACCTCATTTTGCTTAGATATATTGACAATCATATAATTTTTTAAAAATAAGTATAACCCTTCAGAATAAAAATTTAGTTATCATTTTTTCTATCTTATTTAAATGATTAACAAACTAATAATTATTCTTTCTTAAAAGAGAGTAATCTTTGACAAAAAGATATAATAATATTTAGGATAAGAGAATTTTAAATTCACTGTTCTCAAGATATCTATCAGGAGCAGCAACTTGAGTTTTTCTATTCGTAGGAAAATTATACATAACTACTTCTTATGTAACAAAAAATAAGTTTATTGTTCCTTTGATATAAATAGAAATTTAATTAAAATACCCAATATCTGCCTTCAATCTAATAATTCAAGTCATTTCCTTAAAAGCTATTTATATATGTATATATATATATATATATATATATATATATATATATATATATATTATGAATGCCTTTCTTTTAAATATTACTCTGTTTAATTAAATTTCGAAACAGTCGAAGTCAAGTTCAAGTTTAATTATTTATTTTACTATAGCGGAGAGAGAGAAAGCATTTCCGCTCGGCGGGAGATACAACTCCGCCGTTGGATAAACAGTACAAAAGTCAGAAAAGGGCAGAAGAGAGAAAATTTTCTCTTGTTTGGTGCTCTTTGTAGAGATTTTTATACAGGTCATCTATGATGAATGGTGGGATTTCGAGGGATTTTAGGTGGAGACAAAAAGTCTAGTAGGTATCATCCCAACAAGTCTGAAACCGTGTGAACGATATTGTCAGCGAATTTTTAGGAACGCGTGATTGCATTCATTAAGCTAAAAAGGAATGGTCCCAGGAAATAAGAATGAACTATTTACTTTTAAATGAGAGAATGGGAAAATTTTGGCAATTAAATTATTATTATGAGAAACTCTCTCTCTAATATGAATTAAAGTTAAATCATTACATATTTCTTCACTCCGCAAGACGCGGATATGCGTTGGGTCCCAACACACAATCGTATCTTATCATCGTGTCTACTAAAACTATTAAATTTGGATTAAGAATTATATCCCAAATACCTACTTAAAGAGAGTTATCCCTAAGAATCCCTTCTTTTTTACAAACACAACTAATTCCAATGTAGGTCTAAAAAAAATTTAAAATTACATTCGAATAGATTTTGTAAACATTGATTAATTGAAATGTTACCATACAAAAATATCACCTCAAATAATCATATATAAGGTAAACAGTAACTTGTTACAATGAATTATATAGAACATAAACAAAGTAAAATATTCGCAAACACCATAATTTCAGATAATGCAACAGTTTTAAGTTGATGGTTTCAGTCCACAAAGTAAAAGTCCAATCCTAAATAGGAATGTGTACCAGTGATTATGCAGTCCATCAAATATTCATTTTGATAAAATACTTAAAAATTATAACCGAAATGTAATTTATTTTATACGAAATTATCAGTATTCCAGCATTCGTGTCGTTTAACACAAATTAGAAACATACAAATTTCATAAACACATACAACAGAAAAAAATATTTTTGTAAATACATTCTATTTGGAAACAAAATGTAAAAGAAACTGTTTGTATGGATTGTGGCTGTACTTGAACCACAGAAAGTGTAAGTTGTGGTATGTGGACCACAGTAAAAATTATAGTGGTATAGGAACTATAGGATACTCTTTCGGTCAAGGTCAAAATTAAGAAGGTAGCTTTATTTTTTTACACGTGCTCCCTATCAATTGGATAAAAACCACGAGAAAAAGGAAATTTGTGTGGAACTGTTCCCTAAATTCGAAAACACTGTATGGTTAAATTCATTTCGAAGAAATTTTAAATTCACTTCAGTGCCTCGCACTTCTTCTCTTTGCTTCAGTCGGGACCACCCAGATTTGCAACAAGTTGAGTACTTATCTCTAGTACCCAGGGTAGACCCTCATGCATCTGTTCGGCTACCGAATTTTTCTATCTTGTTGTCATAGCAATCACAACACCAAAAAAGGTAAAATAAAAAACAAAAGGGCAGAATTAATATATATATATATATAATAGTAGAAATTATTTATTTATTACAATTATTTATTTATTTAGTACATTATTTATCATTGTATGAGCAACAGTATTGCTTACTCATGACTTAATTTTAATTCTTCTGGAGGATAATAAGATCTTAACTTTGAAACATGAACAATATCAGTAGATTTCTTGCTTATAGTATTTGGTTTAGTTATTTTATAATTTATACCAGAAAGTTTATTTACAATTTCATATAGTCCTGAAAAAACTGGCGATAATTTTCTATGATTTGGATAGTTAAATTCTTCATACATCACAATGTCACGCGGTTGAAATGGAGAATCTATGAAACGAGCATCATAGCTAATTTTGTTTTTATCATGATAATTAATTGTATTGCTATTAGCCAATGTTCTTGCTTCTTCTAATGAAGGGTAAACTTAGTTTTCTTGTTAATAGAAGATTATATGGTAAAGTGCCATATAACAAATATGCAGGAGGAAATTTTTTAACAGAATGTGGTGTTAAATTGTATTCACATTTATTACTTTTTCAAAATTTAGTCAAGAGAATTTTAATATGGGAGAAATTAACTTTACACTTTAATTTAGTTACAATAGATTATTCCCACGTTCACATTTTCCATTGGTTTATGGATGGTGTGAAGAAATTAGTCAATATTTGATATTGTAATTTCAAAGGAAATGTTTGATACTAGATGAGGTAAAAGCATTATTTCTATCAGTTAGCAATTTAGATGGCATTTGAATTTGAAAACCTTGTTTTAAAATATTAATATAAGTTTCAGAATTTTCATTTTTTGCTGAAAATGCCCAAACATATCTAGTTTCATGATCAATTACTATATGAAGAAATTTTTTTTGTAGAATTATAATAATTATATCCACCAACAATATCAATAGGAAGACATTCAAAAGGTTGATACGTGGGGGGGGGACAGTCTGTTTAGGACCAAACCTCTTTGCCTTGTCTTTTTATTTAATTGACAAACATCACGATGTTTGACGAAAGCTGAAATATCTTGATTGATATGAGGCCAATAATATTGGGGAGTAATTAAGTTAATCATTTTTGAGTACTTGGATGGGCAAATTGTTCATGGGCATTTTGCAAAACTTTTCTCCTGAGAGAAAAAGGTACAACTATTTAAACCAAATCCTTCTTTTTGAGTACAAGTACATCATCAATTTTTTTTACATTTTGAATTATGTAAATTATCTAAATTTTGTAAATGTTTCATCTCATCTAGTTCAAGTTAATAAATGCACAGTGTGCTGGATATATAGGGCTGTAGGATGCCTTGATAACATGTCATCATCAACATTAGCTGTCCCTTTTAAGTATAACACATGGATCAATAAGTCCCGAGACTAACATTGAAAACAACATTTTTTTTTTTATTCATCAACATAATCACCTTTTAGGGTGATACAATCGTTCCAACGCTTTTCCAATTTTTCAATACCATGTTTATAAAAAAAATTATCTTTCGCTTCAAAATAAGCTTCAGTTTCAGCGATGACCTCCTCATTTGAGCCAAATCTTTTTCCCTGGAGCATTTTTTTAAGATCAGCAAAGAGCCAGTAGTCACTGGGGGCTAAATTTGGCGAGTATGGGGGTGGGGGAAACAGATCAAAGTAATTCGTTCAATTTGCCATTGTTTTCATCGACTTGTAGGGTGCATTGTCTTGGTGAAAGTTTTCTCTGCATGTGCGGTTTTTTTTGTGATTTCCTCCTTCAAACGCACCAGCAAGTCAATATAATAATCACTGTTGATCGATTTACCTTTTTCGAGGTAGTCAATGAAAATCACGCCATGCGTATCCCAAAAAACTGACGCCATGACTTTGCCAGCTGACTGCTGCGTTTTCGGACGCTTCGGACGGCTTTCGCCAGCTGTGCGCCACTCAGATGACTGCCGCTTCGACTCTGGAGTGTAGTGATGTATCCATGTTTCGTCCATGGTCACGTAACGACGCAAGAAATCTTTTTTGTTGCGAGTAAATAGCGATAAACAGCTTTCTGAATCATCGACTCGTTGCTGTTTTTGTTCCATCGAAAGCAATCGCGGCACCCACTTGGAAAAAACCTTTTTCATGCTCAATTTTTCATGAAGGATAGTAAATACACTTCCATATGATATCTGTGTCATCTCAGCAATCTCACGGAGCTTCACTTTACGATCTTTCATTATAATTTTTGTCACTTCACTCACATTTTCCGGTGTAACGGCTTCCACAGGTCTACCCGAGCGTTCCGCGTCATTTGTGTCGGTACGACCACGTTTAAACTCGGCAAACCACCGACAAATCGTTGCTTTTGATGGACAAGAGTCCGGGTAACATTTTTCAATCCATTGTTTCGCTTGCACGGTGTTTTTACCCATTAAAAACAATGTTTTATCAGAACATGAAACTCGGTTTTTTCCATTTTTTAAACAAACTACAAAACGACTTTACTCCAACCTCGATAACTCAGCTGTTTCTGGTCCGATCGACTTAAAATTTTGACACGTTTCAAGCAAAGGTTAGTACTCTAGAAAGACCTGGTTACTGGTTTACTACGAGTGCTTCATAATCAAACATGCTTAATTTTAAAGATCATCTAAGTAATCAGCCCATTAAATTTTTTACATCTTTTAGCCAAACAAGATCAGTATGATCTGTATGAATTATGAATGTTTCCCCATGTAAGAAATAGTAAAATTTATTAAGAGCATCTACTACAGACAAACATTCCAATTCGGTAATACAGTAATTTTATTCATATTTTCTTAAAATCCTAGAGTAATATGATACTGGATGTAATTTATCAGAACTATCAGGCTATTTTAAAACAGCTCCAATGGCTATTTGCGAAGCATCACAAAACACATGAAAAGGTAATTTAGGATCATATAATTGCGATACAGATTTAGTTATTAATTTAGATTTTAACACTTCAAAAGATTTTTGACATTTATCTGTCCATACCCATTGTTGATCTTTTCTAAGAAAATTGTTTAAAGATTCTTTAACTTGAGGATAACAATCACTAAATTTATTGTAATTATTTACAGAACCAAAAAAAATTTGAAGTTGCTTTACATTTTTTGGAGGTTGTGATTTTCTGGTGCTTTCAATGTTATGATTATCTGGAGATATACATCCTTTTCTGACCTCATAACCCAAAAAATTAATTTTATCTTTTACAAAAACACATTTTGAAAATTTTAATTTAATATTTTCTACTTGACACATGTTAAAAACTTATTTTAGGTGATCATAGTGTTCTTCTAAAGAGTTAGAAAATACCACTATGTCATCAAAATAGTGACATGCAAATTTTGAAAATTTATGTTTGTTTAGAATATAGTGAATTGTGCGATTAAATTTAGATGGTGCATTTTTAAAGCCATAAGTTTAAACATGAAATTTATATAAGCCTCCAGTGGTCACTAAAGAAAGTTTATGTTTATCTTTCTCATGAAGAGGTATGTGCCAGTTACCTGATGCAAGGTCCAGGGTTGAGAAAATTTTAGCATGGGTTAATTTGTCCAATAAACTATCAATTATTTGTAACGGTTCAACATCAATCTTACACAGAGCATTCATTTTGCGATAATCGATGCGCAACCTACATTTTCTATTTTCTCTTTTATAAACTAAAGTATCAGGAGAGGAATAATTACTATTAGATTCTATAATTAATCCAGCATTCGATAAATTCTTTATTTGCTTGCTAATTTCTTTTTCATCAAAGGATGATGTTCTGAGGGAGACTGGTAAGTCAGGAGTCATTACAATTCTAGGGGGTTCTATTTGAATTTGACCAACATCACATTTACTTTTAGCAAAAATATGCGAATATTCAAATACAAGAGACAACGCAGAATCAAGTAATTCTTTTACAATCAAAGGTGGAAAAATGTATTCTGAGGTACTGAGGTACCAACTATCCTGAGTGTCTTTTTTTTGTTTGTTTCTTCTATTACATGTAAAGATAAAGATAATTGTTGTTCATTTTTGGTTCGCAAATTTGCAATATTTTTTTTCATTTTGTTTTATTCTATTCTTATTATTACTATCAATAATTAAATTAAAAAGACTACAATCTGGAATTTCTAAAATTAGGTAAGGCTATTAATGATATATAAACTTATAATTTTTTTTTTTGGTAATTTCTCCTATTCTTAAATATGTCTCACACTTAAATATGTCTCAATTGGAAATTGCCATGGTCTGGGTTTACTTTGATGCATGAAAATCAATATATAGCCCAATGCCACCTAACAAATTAAATCAACTAGATCTGAACGCAAATTCTGAAAATGGCAACGGATTTTGTTGTTTATTAACGTCTCACACTGAAAAAAAAAACACTAGGGTTATTGGCAAATGACCTCGCAATTCTTGACTTCGGTCAAGTGATAAGAAAGACACCTGACCTGACACTTGACCCTCTATGCTTTCACACCATGGCGGCTGAAGGACTTGGAGCTTTGATAGATTTAACCCTGCTACACGGTGGGCTATGATGACATCAAGATTCGAACTCGGGGTGACAACCACTAGGCTACCGTGTTCAAGCAATATGAAAATTCAGTCAAATTATACTATAATTTTTAAATAGTTAGTACAAACATAATTAGTGTATACAAGAATAATTTTGATGAGTATATGTTACAATAACATTAGAGATGTGTACAAACTTAAAAAGGTAATAATGTTTTGTGTATGAATGGGTAACATATTAACATCATGTACTTCTAAATGGTCTTGTAGTCAACACTGACCTTTTCCAAGATCAATAAGTATTTCACAGAAAAATATTAATATTCATTTTGTTGACAATCCTAATATACACTAAGATACTTGAATATTAGATACGAGTGCACTGTAAATAATCATTTGGAATCCTTTATAAAATTTTGTAATATTTAAATGTATTCGTGATCTCTATATATAAATTTAAGACATTAAAAAATATAATGGTGCATGAACCAAATATTTCTAATTTGCTCTTATAATGATACGCAAACCATGTTCTAATATAACTGTAATACTCAGCGATTTAAGATTTTGAGGTTTAAAATATAGTCAATCTTTATGAATAGTTGATTTTTCTTGGTTTTCTAATTAAAGCTTTTGATCTGGTCAAACTTCATTGGTCACACCTCAATATATTTGTTTAAAATTTTGAGTAAACAGTGAACTAAATTTACACTAAATAATGAACTTTTTATATGCCTGTTAGGGTAATAAAATCAAAATCTTTAAGTATGGCCCATCATAAGAGATCCCTTTTACCTCTTCGTTCCAAATTATAAAAAAATGCAAATCACGCTTTTCAGACATATTAAATTGAACAACAGAAAACAAAAAATAGGTAAATAGCAAATAGATCTATGAACATTTTTTTAAGAATATTTTTGCAGTTCTTCAAAAATCGTCTGCTGCTTTCAACTAATAGCAAGCAAGAAAGGAAAACTCATGACCTAGGTAACATGTTAGATGTTTCCAAAAAGAACAATTATCAAGGTTACCAAAAACTAATTCACCTGATTTAAATTATCATCGTAACCAAAAATCGCCAAGGGGCAACCGATACTTCACTTAACCAAAATAATCTCTCAAATTAAATGTTAAGGACAAATATATTCAATTGTCACTTAAAAACAATTCTTAAACTTTATGTTTTAGTTATTAAAGAATTTTATTTATTCATTACATGTACTAATGGCTCAATTTAAATTATAGGATATACAATAAAAATTGAAACAAAACTACTAATACACACAATTATGTTTAACAAAAATACATTGCTGAAATCATTTTGCATAGTTATTAAAAAAGTAATAAACTATTATTAAGTTATTAAATTATTAATAATAAAAACTCAATTATAATTGCTTCATTTATTAATTTACTTAATTAAATGTTCAGTAATATTAGGTTTTAAAACAGATCAATGTAATAATATTTCTTACCGTTATCAAAGTTTTTTATATGTTAAAATACTGAATATCTAATTGTAGATGATTTTTTTTAAATCCCATTAACTTTCACATGAATTAAAGTTTCAAATGTGTTCTTTTCTGACATATATATTCATTGCCATAAGAATTAGATCACCAGGAAGTAAGGGTGGAATTGTTACAAAATTTGGCATGAAGGTACATGTCAGACAGATATGTAAATGATTCAAAATACAACGGGATTGCTAATTGGTAATACCACCAGAGAGGGCGTTCTCTTTTAATTATAAAACGCGTAAGCAGTTTTTGTTTGCGTATATTTAATCTGTTGCAGAGGGACGGCTTTTACTAGAGATGCCCTTACGCCACCATCGGACACAATAAGAGCAGCTGTCAAAGTTCGAGAGGGAAAGAATCATACGGATGATGGAAACCAGGTGGTCAGTTCGGCGAGTAGCTCGTCACCTAGGCCGTTGTGATTTTACTGTGAGGAGGTGTTGGGACCAGTGAACACAAGAGAGGTCTGTTACACGGTGATCAGACTCAGGACGCCCTCGACAGACCAATAATCGAGAAGACCGTCACGTTATACGACACGCACGCATAGCGCCAACTGTCTTATTATCCATCATCCATACACAGACAGTGCCTTCACTACAGGTCTCTGTGAGTCCCTACCATTGCAAGTCGCCTGGCTGAAGCATAGTTGCTATCGCGATGCACATTACGTGTACTGCCATTGATAAACACGCATCGTCACCTCCGTTTGAAGTAGTGTTCCTCTCGAAGGGATTGGACTGCAACCGAATGGAATTAAATCGTCTTTAGCAACGATTCCAGATTCAATATAGGCAGTGATGACAATCGTGTGCGTTTGTGGAGGCCCCGTTGTGAACGTTTCAATCCTGCCTATGCTGTACAGGGCATACCACTATAACAACTGAGGAGGTGGTATAGAGTGCCATCGCATACGGTCACGCCTAATATTGATCCACAGATCGAAGACATCCCAGAAGTATGTTCGTAACATTCTTTAGCCACATGTATTGCCACTCATGGCAGGGCTTTCAGAAGCCATTTTTCAACGAGAAAATGCTCGCCCACACACAGCAAGGGTTTCACAGGACTACTTCCGCTACAATTGCACCCTTCCCTGGCCTGCCCGATCCCCAGAGTTGTCCCTGATCTAGTATATCTAGGATCATTTAGGATGGCAAGTTGGGCAGCCTACTAGTTTGGTGGAATTAAAGACCCATTTATAAAAACAGAGGAACGAGATGTCGCAGGACATTATACAGGACTTGTGTGCTTCAGTATCCGACCGTATCACATCATGCATTCATGCTAGAAATGGCCCAACAGGATACTAAAACCTCCATTCATTTGTAATTTTTACTACAGTAAATGATCATTTTACTTTGATTTTGCAATCACTTAATTACATCAACGCTGTACTACTTGTTACTTGTTATGTAAAATTTCGCTCTATTCTGACAACTCTTTCTTGGAGCACAAATTTTTATGGCAATTAGTGTATAAGTTTTACAGTTTATGAATTAACGAAAATTCAGAAGAAAAGAAACAACTACAAGCTCCACAGTATGCTCCTTAATATGTTAAGTACGACAAATATTCTGCGGGATTTGGGGAGTTCAAGATCGCAGTTTTGTTGATCGTACTTAATGATGTAATAATTGTTTTTCTTTCCCAGACGTCATCTTCTATGCATCCCCCTCCAGTACATTATAAGAAGGAGTGAAAATATTCTTAGTTGAAACCCATTTATTTTATTTTTCATAAATTCTGTCATTTATTTTTTATCAAATAATGGACTTTTGTAAAACATGCATTTATTTGAAAATCGTAATCTGTGTTGAAATTATGTAAAAATCAATAAATAATAGTATAAAGAATAGTCTGAAAATTCTTCCAAATTTCATTCTTTTTATACCCATTTGTTTTCAAATTAGACCTAAAAGACTGGTTTTACCTTACCTTTTAGAGGTCTATGTATATATAACTAATAAACAACGCTACTAGCACCAAAGTACATAATAGGGTTCGTCTCCTTTTATAAAATTTAGGATATTTTCTATTTTCTTTAAATTGAAGAAAATTATTTAATCTGATCATCAGGAAAACGAAAAACGTTTGATCATTCTAAAAATAAAGAAATGATATAAAAATTCATTTATTTAAGAATTACGATATAAATAGTAGGCGACTATACGGAGAAAAAGAAAAAAGTTTTAATTTACTTTAAGTAATAAAAATTATAACTTCAAAAGAACTGCTCTGAAGTTTTGAATTAAGGAGAGTAAAAACTTTAATTAAAATTCATTAATTATTACAGCAGGAAAGAGAGGAAGAAATAATATTTTTTTTTTAATTAAACATTATAACTCGTAATTTTAACTTTTTGATTGTCAAATAAATGTTATAAGAAAATGAGAACCATGAATAATATTTTTCAAAAATGTATGTATAAACCCATTTATTAATAGTAAGTAATCATCTAACTTTGTATTATCCATAGGTCGGGGTTTTTTTTCAGGATTAGTTTGATGGTATTATATTATCACATTCTAATTATTATGTACGATGAAAATGCAGAGTCCCGCAGTGTGTACTTTTAAGAAGAAACTTTCAATTATTAGCCTCGTATTTATTGTTGTCTAACCGTATTTAATTTTCATTCAGGTGCAAATATACCTTTAGCATTGTACTGATAACTATTTTTAGACAATTCATAATTATGTGAAAAAATAATTAATAATTCTTATTCTTTAATAAAAGCAAAATTCACAAATTGCATTAAACTTTGTCGGGGGAAAATTTAATGCATAACATTAGTTGAATCAATGAAATTAATACAATTTTGCTTATTTTTGAGATAAATATGATTGTATTGCGGGTTTTTTTTTTTTTTTTTTTTTTTTGCTGAACCGATAACTTAAATTTAGAAATTTTATTGGAATATTCTTCAAAATATTAGTTATTGCAAAAAGAATTCTCAGTATTGTTTTTTAGTGTGGTCGAAAAATTACTTTGAGCACTTGAATGTGACCCCGAAGTAAAATATTATGATACTATGTGAAATAATTCTGTTATTCGCAATGCATTAAAACAAACTGATGCCAAAGCCAAAATAAAATCGAGGACTTAAAGATTAACTACAAACCGGATAAAGAGATTTTCTAAAGAAAATATTCTCATATAGTCTCTTTTTCCACACAAATTAAAACCAATGAAAAAAATAATTTCTTCATGATTTTTCTTTATTTAGAAAAGAAATTATTGATATAGATTTTTACAATAATTTTTGAAAAATTTGTTTTTCCTGTTTCTTAAGTATGTCGAACCCTATTCTGGAAGATTTAAAAATAATACAAAACAAAAATAATTAAAAAGTTCTGGGCACAGTTTTGTAAGGATCAGATTAAGCCACCCAAGGTACGCTTTTATTACAAATATTATTAAATTTTTCAATTAAATATAAGAATTAAAGGAAACGATAAATTATTAAATTGAATATATTTAAGCTAAATGTAATTAAAACTGAAGCAGATGTTAAATTATTAAATTGAATATGATATCAACTACATGTAGTTAAAATTAAAGCAAACGAAAAATTATTGCATTGAATATATTTAAGCTGAATATAATTGAAATAGAAGCAAACAATAAGATATTGAAAGTGATCTTGTACGCCAAAAGTGATCCACCTAAAACAATAGTCCATTGGGAAGATAAAAAATGGCTGCCTCACAGGTATCTTAAAATTCTGAATAATGGTATTTATTTTCAGTCATATCTCAAATCCAGTTTACATACGATTTAAGGTAAATCGATAAATAAATAAAATACTTCATTTTTGTACTTGTTTCACTTTACTTCAAAAAAAATTGGAAAGAATTTATTACAACATATTTTTTAAAATTAAGTTCATTAGTGTTGAAAGCAGGTATCAGACATATATTTTATTTTAATTCAATAAGAAAATTCAGAAGAAACTTATCATGGCATATTTTTGAAAGTTAACTGATGAAAGTAGACATCAAACATAGACGCAAAAGTAAGATAAATGTTTGAAAAGAGGTCAGATACGACATTTTTGGGTTTACTAAAGCAATATCCCCTTAGGTTGCTGAAAAAAGTATATATGCTGATAATATAAAGACTTAGCTCTTGCTCTCTCTACAAATATAATGAATTTGGTAGTTCAAGAGCATATCTAAGTTATCCATCTCCATATATATATATATATATGTATGTATGTATATATATATATATATATATATAAGAAAAATTTTAAAAGTTACAAATAAAACTATAAATATTTTTTAGATAATAGAAAAAGCTTCAGAAAAATAAATAACAAACTCTTAATCGCAAAACCTTAGAACAAAATAAAAAGAAAAAATTACACAAAAACATTGTTAAGAAAGAGATAAATGTACCTGATGGAATCTAAGCAAATTACTAAGGTCAAGAAGATAAATTTTAAATCATGAACAAGCATAAACAAAGGCACGAAAAACAAAGAAAAGGAAAGCCATAAAGAAAAGAAAATACTATGTTTATAAATTTTGAATCTAGTCTTTGACCGATTAGCTGGTTAGACAATTTTTTACAGGTACAGAGCAATCCAAAAACCGAAAAATATTATAACTAAATAAGAAGACATATATTTTAAAAAAAATCCACACCCAAAAAATGACATTCAAAAGAGAAATTATATAATATATGTATAAAGACTAAAAGATTTACCAAATCTGTAAGCAATGAAAGCAGAAAAAAACAATCCAAAAATGAAATGAACCAGATTTTAAAGAAGTGCAGAAATTTGTATGAGACACCACGCATATCAACACCACATAAATCTCCTGCATACAAGTGAACATTCCTCTGCTCATGTTAAAATCGGAAATGTAGCAACTTCTTTATCTGAGAGAATGAGTACTTTTGCAAAAAAAGTTGTAAAACCTTCAGTTCAAAAATAAAAATTGAAGAAAAATGGGAAGAAATGGGAAGGAAAAAAAAAAGATAAAATTAATATTGAAAAATTGAAAAAAAAAATTATCTTTATAATTATTATGTTTTAAATAACTCTTAACAAAATTCAAAGGAAATTCTGCTTGCAGACAAAAAAATTTAAAGACTTATCCACGTTTATGGGAAGAACTTATATTTTAATCAAGTTATGTAAAATATGACTATAAATTATGTTCCTAAGTATATTCAGAAAAATGAACCGTCTCACAAGGGTATTTTATGAAACACAGAGGAAAACGAATGTCCCTTTTGTAATACATATTACAAGAAATTTTATTATTTTCTATTTTAAAAAAATATATAACTATTCCGCTTAATTTATATTAACATTAGTTTCCAATAAGTTTAAATACTCTGGATAAAAGAAAGGTTAACATATTTATAGTTACTTGCTCTCTCTACAAATATGTTTTTTTTTGGCCATGCATTTAGAATGTATTTATATTATTATATTCGTATATATATATATATATATATATACTTTTCCTAGAGAGCTTTCACTTCTCCAACATTGCTATATATTTTTCCTCTTAATGTATGCTCTGATGATCAAAAAAGGTGAAACTCCGACGGTGCGAAATCTGGTGAATAGGGTGGATGAGATAAGAGTTCCAATCAAGCTCCCTCATTTTCTCCTGTTTTATTTTTGCAGCCTGAGGTCTCGCATTATCGTGTTGAAGCATTCTTTTACAATATTGATCAAAACAGATCGTTTTTCATGAGCTCTTTTTTTTCATTTGCTCAAGTTGTTCACATTACACTGTCGCTGTAGTCATCTAACTAGGTTCAAGCAATTCATACTATATATGATTCCCGAAAAATCCCACCTCACACAAACAAATATTCTGGTAGTAATTACGTACAATATTCTGTATTATGATTTTCAACTATAATTTAAATTATATCTTTATCCAGAATAATTTATAATTATCATCTTTATCCAGAATAATTCTCTCTCTCTCTCTCTCTCTCTCTCTCTCTCTCT
>BMAW01065002.1:337231-364816 GCA_019974015.1 Nephila pilipes | reverse complement strand
GCAAAGATAATCAGTCGTTCACACACACACACACACACGCACACACACACACACGCACACACGCACACGCACACGCACACGCACGCACACACGCACTCACACACACGCACACACACCGCACGCACACACACGCATATGTATATTCGGATTTGTTGATGACGTTAATCATTCCGTCAGCTGTGGTGGAAGCAGTTTTTGATCAATGGAAGGCGTGTCAGGATTCAGAGTTCGCCGAGTGGTTGTTGTTATTCATTGTGAAGTTGGCCTGTGCAGAGGAAGAAACGGGCGTTTAACGGCGGTACATATTTATCTGTCGGCGGACGATGGAAGTTAACGTTTTCAGGTAACCTATTATATAATAGAGAGAAATTCATAAGAAACGTCATGAAACACGTGATGCAGTAGCCAGGAATTCTAGGGAAATATCCAGACAAGGAGACGAGAGTCTGAAGGGATTATTTTAACCAATTTATGATCTTGAGAAAAAAAAAGTATTAAGACAATTTTTGAGCGCGTAATCTAATAAATAAAATAATTTAAGAGGATGGGAGGATAAGAATGAATTCCTTACTTTTGAAGGATAGGGAATGAGTTAAAGTATACAATTAAATTATTATTAAGAAATTGACATGGTTAAATCGTACACACACACACACACACAGAGAGAGAGAGAGAGAGAATTATTCTGGATAAGATGATGGTATAAATTATTCTGGATTGGTATATAATTTAAATTATAGTTGAAAATCATAATATACAGAATATTGTACGTAATTACTACAGAATATTTGTTTTGTGAGTGCAGGATTTTTCCGGGAATCATATAGTATGAATTGCTTGAACCCTGGTTAGATGACTACAGCGACAGTGTAATGTAGACAACGGCAAATGAAAAAAAAGAGCTCATAAAAAACTGATCTGTTTTGATCAATATTGTAAAAAAGAATACTTCAACACGATAATGCAGACCTCAGGCTGCAAAAAATAAGACAAGGAGAAAATAAAGGAGTTGGAACTCTTATCAGTCCACCCACAATTCTAGATTTCCGCACCGTCAGATTTCACCTTTTGATCATCAGAGCATGCATTAAGAGGAAAAATATATAGCAATGTTGGAAAAGCTCTCTAGGAAAAAGTATATATATATATACGAATATATTAATATAAATACATTCTAAATGCATGGCCAAAAAAAAAAACAATCATTTTTTCGAAAAGATTATTTACTCTTTTTTCTGAAGAAAGAGAGAGATGGGCAACATAATATTCATAAGGTGGATACGCAACCCTGTTTTTTTAATATAAGAACGAAGACCATAATAGATAGAGAATTTCACTGCACAGTCTTTATAACTAAAGATATCTGGGTATTTCTGCCAGTCATGTGGACTCATGTGGTACAAAGATGAAAGAGATTCACGATGGAATATTCCTGACATTCCTAGGTTTAGGGATTGGCTATTTCTGACAGATTTTACGACTACGGAAAAGTGGATTAAAAAATAGAGGTACATGAGCCCATGATATATGTAATCAATAAAAAGGATGATTTGGATCTATATGAAGATAAAATGTTTCATTTTAATAGTTTAAAAAATGTTTATATATACTTATGACGTAGTTTTTCTTCGAATTAATGACCTTTATAAATATATTGTCTTTCTTTTTATCCAGAGTGACTTATTGGAAACTAATGTTAATGTAAGGGTGTAAGCGGAATAGTTATATATTTTTTAAAATAAGAAAATAATAAAATTTCTTGTATTATGTATTACAAAGGACATTCGTTTTTTTTCATGTTTCATAAAATACCCTTTATGAGACAGTTCATTTTCTGAATATACTTAGGAACATAATTTATAGTCATATTTTCACATAGCGATTAAAATAGTTCTACATAACGTGGATAAGTGCTAAATGCAAGTGGATAAGTCTAGACTGAAATGTAGTGGATACGTGGATAGGATCTTTTAAATGCAAATGCGTTTTGTCTGCAAACGTTACTTTGAATTTTATTAAGAGTTATTTAAAACATAATAATTATAAAGATAATTTTTTTTCAATTTTTCCAATTTTAATAATTTATCTTCTTTTTTTCCCATTTCTTTACATTTTTCTTCAATTTTGTTTTTTTGAATTGAACGTTTCACAACTTTTTTTTGCAAAAGTACTCATTCTCTCCAGATAGAGAAGTTGCTACATTTCGATTTTAACATGAGCAGAGGAATGTTCACTTGTATGCAGGAGATTTGTGTGGTGTTGTTATGCGTGGTGTCTCATACAAATTTCTGCACTCTGGTTCATTTTGATTTTTGGATTGTTTTTTTCTGCTTTCATTGTTGTAGGGTTTGGTAAATCTTTTGGTCTTTATACATATATTATATAGTTTCTCTTTGAGGATACTTTTTTTGGATGTGGATTTTTTTTAAATATATAATGGCTAACATTTAGTTATAATATTTTTCGGTTTTGGATTGCTCACCAGCCTTACTGTAAAAAATTGTCTAACCAGCTAATAGGTCAAAGACCAGATTCAAATTATAAACATAATATTTTATTTTCTTTATGGCTTTTCCTTTTCTTTGTTTTTTTTCGTGCCTTTGTTTATACTTGTTCATAAAAGTTTATCTTCTTGACCTTAATAATTTGCTTGGATTCCATCAATTACATTTATCTTTCTTATAATGTTTTTTGTGTAATTTTTTTCTTTTATTTTGTTCCTAAGTTTTTACGTTGATTTACTATTTATTTTTCTGAAGCTTTTTCTATTATCTAAAAAATATTTATGGTTTTTTATTTGTAACTTTTTTTGAAATTTTCTTATATATATATATATATATATATATATATATATATATATATATATATATATATATATATATATATATAATAACTTATGTAATAATAATGTATTATGTAATGTGCACACACACACGCACACACACGCACACACGCACACACACACACACACGCACACACACACACACACACGTATACATACATGCATGCATGTACATGCATACATACATACAAAATGCTCGCCGCCATAATATGTATATGAATCTTTTAATATATTGAACTATGGAATTCGTTATGTTGTAGAGCGGAGTAAGTCTTTATGTTATCAGCATATATAAGCGCTGACCACCACAAAAGGGACTGTTGGCACTGAATAGGCCCAAAGGTAATCGTATCTGATATTTGCTAGGCATTTATCTTGGCGCATCTGTATGAACGTTCATCTGCTCATCGGTTAACTCAAAAAATGTCATGATGCTGTTTCTGGATTTTCAATGACGGATTAAAGATAAAATGTAAATGATGCATAGCTGCCACTAATGGACAGTTTAAAATATGTTTGTAGTAGATTCTTTCAATTTTTTTGGAAATTAAAGAACAAACAAAAATGAAACATTTGTTATTTATCGGTTACCTTCAAATCGACATGTAAACTAAGGAATCGAGATACAGGCTGAAAATAAATACCATCATTCAGAGATTTTAAGATACTTGTGAGAGCTTCAGCCATTTTTTTATCCTTTCCCAATGGACTATTGTTTTGGGTGGATCACTTTTGGCGTACAGATCACTTTCTATTATCTTTATTGTTTGCTTCTATTTCAATTATATATTCAAACTTAAATGTAATTCTATTGCAATAGTGCCGTTTGCTTTAAAATTTTTAACTACATGTAGTTGACGATATCATATTCAATTTAATAGCATTTGCTTCAGTTTTATTACATTTAGCTTAAATATATTCAATTTAATATTTATCGTTTCCTTTAATTCATATATTTAATTGAAAAATTTAATAATATTTGTAAATAAAAGCGTACCTTGGGTGGCTTAATGCAGATCCTTACAAAACTGTACCCCAAGTTTTAATTATTTTTGTTTTGTATTATTTTAACTCTTCCAGAATAGGGTTCTAGGTGTTCTAGGGGTATGTAAATGAATAAGGATGCATTAATTATTTGCAAAGGACCGTTTATTTATCGTAGGACGAAAACATATACGAAATGGACAAAGACAAACAGATACCCTTGCGCTCACAATACTTTAATTCCTGAGGACTGGCTTCCTAAACCGTGTATTTTCGCACGCTCTCCTGCAGCGTCCTATATATATATATATATGTATATATAGGGAACTCTCTCTCTCTCTCTCTCTCTCTCTCTCTATATATATATATATATATATATATATGGGGGTGTACACCAAGCAATATAAATATGCAAAATTAACTGTAAAATTAAAATATTACATGCTATTTAATTTGCAAAAGAAAGTAAATTAAATGAAAAATTAAATTGACAACTATCAAAAGTATCAAAAAATAGATACATTGAAAAATGAAAATATCTATTATTAACAAAAGCATAATAATGGAGTATAATATAATTAATATTGTAATAGGTTGAAGACTGTTATGCTTGATTATTCCATAATTAATGACTAAACTATTCTTTTTGTTATTAAATTATTTAAAAAAAATGTTATAAAACCAAAGATACAACTGAGAAAATGCCTACAAAAAAGAAAACTCTTTACAAAATCATTTAAAAAGAAACAGCTGAGCAATCCCGGAAAAATCAAAACATAATTCAAATAAGGAGTCAAAAACATAACGCAATAACACAAAATATACTATGATGTAAAAAACATGATCATATCAACACGTAAAAAACATTTAGCAGACATGGCGTACAAATTACCCACTCTAAAAAAGAGTGATCAGGCAAAATATAATAATGCCCTCTATTGAATATTTTAGATATATATTTAAGTAAAATCAGTGCAAAAAACACTAGTGCTATAGCGACGGATGCTATAATTTAGGAACATGAGAAAGGTGATGACAATAATGACACTTAACGCGGGATCCCCTTCTCAAAACTGCCTCACCATGTCTAAGAAAGATTTTGTGACTCAACTAAATATAAGGTGAAGTACTCTCCATTATTCCCTACGATGTTCTTTGATGGAAATTGAACTCGAACTCACGATTCTACTTCGAAATTGCTGAAGACGAAGCTTATGACTATGGCCACTGGATTAACGTGCTCTTTACAAATTCTTATAACAATCAAGTTTAACTCGTTGTATCCTGTATTATGACAATATAAAGACAATATTTGAATTTATCAATATAATTGCGAGGAAATATGTGCACAAAAGTGTTTTCATTTAATTTTAATTTTTAAATATACATAAAACACCTTTGAAATTTTGCATGTTTAATTGAAAATTTGATACATAAGCCTTTGAAATACATTTAATGCACTCATTCCATAGCTTAAAATCTACCAACTTTCTATTTATATTTATAATACTAAACTCCCTTTCTTCATTTTTAAATTTTATTACTATTTTTTCTTCTTTCTACACAGTCAATAATTATTAGACTCCAATTAAAGATACGTTTGCGCAAATTTCAACATTTTACTAATCAGTGAAGTATAGATAAGATAATTCTCTCTCGGATCCCACTTAACTCACCAATCTTAAATTATCATTTAAAAATTATTTCTTAGTTTACCAAATTACTCGTTCTGATTTCAATAATTTTCACTAACAATATCTTTCGTATCTTAGTTCTCAGACCAGAATCCTTTAAGAAAAAGATTAATTACGGTATTTCAATCCATTTTACTAATAAGTATTAGCTTGCCGCAGTCGCTTACCTCTCTTCATTTTCTTTCAATTCTATTTTACTTATATATCACTGTCTTCAATTAAATTCACTTTAATTCTGTTTTCCTTCTTTTTACCTAATCATGCTTTATTTTACTTGGAAAATTCCCAAAGTTAGTGAAGAGAAAATCGTGAATAGCCCAATATCACAATCCTATACCTAATATTTTGCAGTAATTTTACTTGTATTACTTTAACAACATTCTCTCTATAACCGGCTTTCATTATATCATCTTCTAAATCAAATCAAGATTTTATTTATCTGTAATGCCCAGTATGAATTATCCTTCCAATAAGAAAATCCGATTTAAATTTATAACTTATCAAAATTGCATCAAACAATATTATAAAAGAATTGTTGAAAGAAAGTCAAGCGGGATAATTTCTTTTTTATTCAGTTGTTTAGCTCATTAAAAGTCTCGTTATACCTATTACTGCAGATTATGTTTCCAACTTTTTTGTTGATTCTTTTTTGTTTTCCTGCATTGAGAAAAATATGTTGACAATTAAAAGTAATGAAGAGGAATAAATAAATAAAAGGTAGAGATAGAAGCATAATCTGAAAATGAAAATACATTCTGAACAAACACGTGGAAGAGATTTAAAATGTGACATGAGCAAATCCTTCCAAAAATCATTATTCGACAATTTTGTTTCCGTTCAATTTTAACAGATTCTACTTAAAAGTTCGGAAAGTATTAATTCTGCAGTATTAATCATTTAAAAAACATTTTTGTGCAAAAAAAGACGCTCTAAATCTTCGGATTTTAAAGTAATAGAATATTTTTAAAAAAACAGTTAATTAAACGAAAAAGACAAGGTTTGGAGTATTATATTGAAATAATGTAAATGTTGGGTGTTGCATCTTGTTGCGTTGTTAGTTGTGGCGTAATTAAACTTTTTTTTTTAACTCGGAAAAATTTTTAACCAAATGAGAAAAAATATAACAGAATCTTACGAATTTATTGATATAGAAATATTATTAAGCACAACTTTTCTTAGCAAGACAATGACAGAGAAGAAATACTACTATTTTTAAAGCAAATTTTTCAGATCTACAACTGTGACAAAAATTCTGCATTTGTCGTTATACGTATTCTGAAAAGCTACAAAATATAAATACTTCCTTGAATTCTTCATAGACTCAAAATATTTTATTCATTCCAAGGGTCTTCAACGAAACATTTTACGATATACATTTGAACTATTTTACAGGTATTGAAATAATATGATCTTCAAATTAAAAAATATTTCGTTTAGAACAAATTAGAATACTCAAGAACATCTTTCGTTTTTTTAAAAAAAAGTGTTCATAACAATATGAGCATATATATTCATATCATTATGCTCACACGAACATTCAAAATATACAACTAAATAGTATACTGTAATTAAAATTTCCGTTTTATTTGGCTTGGTTTTTGTTTCAAAAAGAATTTTGTAAACATTATATGCGCTTTTTTTAAATTTATGGTTAATTAAAACTATTGGTTATATGATTTTGAAATTTTTCTTCCAAATGTTCTATAAATCCTCCTGGCTATGTTTCTCCGATTAATTTCCTATGTCCACGGTTTGATTATTCAGACTCAAACAAACAATAAGAGCTTAAAATTTAGTTTTATTGAAATCAAGTAGATTGGTGACACTGGCTCTTTTGCGATTTTCCCTTCCGCTAAAACTCTTTGGGTTTCTTTTTTATTGCGTTTGCATTGAGCATTTCTCAGTAAAATAAAACGTGACTTATTTAGATTAGATAGAAACTATGAGGTGTAGTGAGTAGGTTGGATAAATTACATTTATTAGCAGCAAGTAAATAAATAATAAAGGTATTAGAGATTTGAAAGTTTGTTACTTGGAGATAGAAATAATGAACAGGAGTGATTAAGGGGAGATATCTGGATCAGCCATTCTTAGATTAAGCAGTTTTCAGTTCATAGCTAGAAAGGCTCGATTTAGGACTTAGGACTCGATGTCAGTGGATTGGTATCAATGGAAATCTCCGCAAAGGGTGCCTTGACCTACTCTCATAGTGAAATTGTTCTCTCAGAATTGTTGCACCTAAAGTTCCCAGCACATTCCGCAGGATATCGAGAGTACTGATTGTGGGGTCGTCGCCACATTTCTTTGGATTCGATCGTCCAGATGGACTTTGATTTTAGCGACGATTCACATTTTCATTCTTGGATCCATCTGCTCCAAATTCTACGTATAGTGGGAGCATCTACATGCATTTGTTTCAACAGCAATACGATGGACAGACCAGCCAGCTGTACGTAAGCCTACCATTCGATCCTCGTAAAATCGGCCGACTGCTAGAACTACATTTGTTGTCGTCATCTGGGCATCTCTTACATCATTCGTGTTTTCAGAAACGTAGAATTTCTTAAAAATTTTGGAATCCCTTGACGACAGAGAGAAGAGGTTGTTAGTTCATCAGCCATTTTTTCCCTTTTATCCCTTTATATAATCATATGAGTAATTCGCAATTCAGACTATCTGCATAACTTGTCTAGTTGTGCATTCCCCGAAATTTTAATATGGCCTAAACCTCATCGTATTGCATTTTCTGTATCGGGCAGTGAATTTAAACACTAAGCTTTATTATTCACCATCAAAGATCCGATGTGTAACCGAGATACTAATGATAAAATCATAGAATGGAGTCTGAGATAACAACACTCATTGTGCCAATTACCACACACCTTGTTACTGTATATTGGTACACAGAGTAATGCGTTTTCAATGGTTTCGAGAAAGTGTAACGCAGATTCTCCCGATTAGAAAAGGAATTGTTATCAGAAATTATTTTCGGTTCGAACTGAGTGCCAGTGGCAAACAAACGCATGTGTCTGAAGACTTTCAAAACAGTAGTGAGAATTTATATAATCATTGCAGATAAGAGTTTTAATCGAAGGTGCGATTTCATTTGATAGTCAGACATCTTTGGTAATAATCATTACATCACAGAGATACGTCGGTTATATTCTATGTTCTGTTGACTTGTGATTCCTTGTAAGGTAATCTGGATTTATATTTTAATACATAATTCCCAGAGTCACACAACAATAATTTCTAATGATTGTCTTCGTGTAAACTAGAGAATTGGTTTGTAAATGGTGCAAATGCCTCTGAACAAACCAGAAACTTGCCCGTCTAACTTCAAAAACAATTATGGCGATAAATATCGCATTAAGATATTCACCAACTCTAAAATTCAAGGACAGTCCGAATGATGTCTTATATAAAGACATAATTCGGTTTATCCCTGATTTTTAAAAAAAGTATTGACTTATTAAAAGCAGGCTAAAGTCTCATTGATTAGTTTACTATATATAGCCCTATATATTCTAAATAAAAAAAATTGAATTTTTTATCATTCCTTTTTCTATACGTATACACATAACTTCAACTTTATCTCATTCCATTTAAATAACTTTTTGATGGCATGTAAGAAAGAGGAGGTTAGTATTGTATTTTTAAGCTGAAATATGCATTCTAAAAGGCAAAAAGCGAATAAAATCAACAATTTGATCCTATTTTTAAAAATACGAAATACGAGAAGTAATGACAATTCAATTTCTCTCTCAAAAATTTTACATTTTTCATACAAATGAGATTGAAACACCTTGAGGAAGTACACATATCCGAATGAAAATTACTCTACAGGTTGAAAATAGATGTGTCAAAAAATACATGTTTAAGTTTGTGGGATTTTTAAAGTCACATAAATCCTAATAACGATGATAAAGTCAATAAACAGAATGATCTGAAGCTGTTATCAACGCCTTAGCTGAACTTTCAAAAAAGTGAAGAAGTGACGTTTCGAAGACGTCAAAGAGCTTTTAACAGCTGAGAACTGAGACCGTTTCTTGATGTCATGTGAATTCAATTTTTCGTTACATGTAACTGCCACACGAATTGATTTCGATGCAAGTATGTACCAGAAATTAGTGACACAATGGACTTAGGATGAAGCAATTAACAACAGATGTAGTCATAATTAACAATTAAGATTTTTTAACAATGGACTTAGGAACATCAGAGAGCACTATAAAAAGAACAGATTGAATAGTTGCCTGACAGACCACATAGGCTGAAAGATTCACCAAACAGCTCCTAGATATCCATTTTCAACAGAAAGTAACATCTACTTCCCTTTATGGTTGCACCTAGAGTACAATCATAACACTCGCAATAGTTTTTATGAAACAAAGTTACGCCCTCTACGATTAATCATTAGAATGTATTTAAGCCTTCCTCACGTGGCTACACTTCTGGCATGTGTCATCATTATCACAATTGGATAAATGAATAGCATCGGGTATTGTTAATATATGAAAGTTATTCATGTCATTTGGAAAATAATAGATATGGACTTGTGTTATGCTCCTTGTGTCCTGGTATATACTTCTTGCTGACCCCGTCAGTGAATGACACATTAACTCTGAAAGGGACATCGTGACTTAAAGCGGTATTCTGTTCAAACGATAAGCTGTATTGGGGCACGTTATAGTTAATTTAACAACGAATCACTGCATCGCACCACGAGCTGTGATACTTGTGGCATGGTTATTGTTGCAAGTCATCCCTGGTACAATATTCCACCAAGATAATGTCGGATCATGCATAACACGGCAAACTCTTTCAGCAGCCTGACCATAATTCGCATCCTATTCTGGTCATTATTCACTCGCTGCACATCTTTTTCATATATATCACATGAAAGGCCTCATAAGATTTCACGTGAGTAGAGAGCAATCACACATAAACTAAGTACAAAGTGCATGCTGCTTGGCAAAGTTTATCTCAGTTAATCTCTTAAATAGTATGTCTTGCAGATGCTACATATTTAGCTGTCACATCCAATATTGAACAGACAGGCTTCTTTTGTATATCTTTATTTGTTTTTGTAATAACTGGCATATGATTCTATCTTCTACCAATAATATAATTTTCATACGAAAATATTCATTATGCTGCAATTTTACTTGTAACGAGTGCATATATCTTCTATTTATATTTCTGGTTACGTATGAAAAGGATGGAACTATCAAAAACTAACACTCTTTATATATTTTAATAAGTACATTTGCTGAATTATCGAAAGAAAGAATAATATGATTGATTATAGTATTTATGTAAAAAATATTAATTATCTATGTTGCGTATAATATTATTATATTTGATGAATATTTATAATAATATTATATTTATAGTTACTGTTATATAAAACATCATATTTACAAGTGATTTAAATTTTATTTACTATGTATTCCTTAATAATTGTTTTAAAAAACAATGTTAATGAAATAATAAATACACTAATAAATGTGATATTATAACAGTTAGTAAAAGTTAAAAAGTGCAATAATATAAAAACACAAAGGAATTTTTCGACGACAATAATTTATTTTATCTATTTGACATAGTTTCATATAAAAATACTTAAATCAATTTTATAATTAATAATATTAAAAACAAATAGAACCTATGCTTGTTATCTAGTAGTTTTAATTCAAATATTTTCAATGCTATATCTTAATAACACCTGAACAAATCATAAATAATTATAATTCAGTATTAAAAGTTCATTAAATTTCAATCTAACTAATAAAAATAAATTTTAGAGAATGAAATTAAATACTAATATACTAATGTATCGTTGTAATATCAAAAAATTAATCAAATTTTTGAAACTGGTGAAAATATTTTTCATGTAATCCTACGTTACATATACGATAGTACCTGATAAAAATAAGTTTACCGTGTTAATTATATCATTAACCAGATGATATATCCATTATTTGCACGGGTGTTTTAATAAATGGGTACTTGTCTATTATACCAGAGCCAGTCAAATTACAATTACGTCAAGTCGTCGCGAAACTCGTAAAGCCAATTTTTCTATACAACCTACTTGGCAATATTTCTTAGTCGCTTGGCGATTAATCATCGGGTGTCGCTATAATAGACAAGTACCAAAAAATCGAACAATCCAGATGCAAAAATATAAGTTTTTTTAATGTTGACGAACTTTAATATATAATTTTCAGTGAAGAGCAAATTAACAACCTAGGAAAGAATTATTTAGTACATGAAATTGCAAAGTGAAATAAAGTTAAATCTAATGAGATCAAAGTTTGCAGTTCATATATTGGATTTTTTTTCAAGCATTCATGATTTTAAATGCAGTTTAGTCTCACCTCTCACTTTGTGATGAAAGATAATTCATATAATGTGAAACGTTACAATAGACTCATCGACGTATGCGCGGCTACCCTAAAAAATCGCTAATTTAGCGATGTTTAAAATCACACCAAGTGGTAGGACTAAACTGCATTTTAATCCTCATTAGGAACTTAAATAAGTAAAAAAAACTGATAAAACATTATGTTAAATAATTAGCAAAGAGAAATTAAAAGGGCAGCTTAGAACTGAATTAGAAAGTATGTTAACTGAGGCAATACAAATCAGGCAGCCTAGAACTGATAATATGCAGACAATACGAAACATTAAAATTGACAAATCAGAAATTTTAATTGGAATTCATTAAAACTGACAAACAAAAAACTTCAATTCGAATTGAAAGAGAAAAAAATGATAATCTAAGGCAATACAAATCTCCAAAAATGACAAATAAAATATTTCAATTACAACTGAAATAGAAAGTTTAGGCTTAGCAGGGATCAACACTTGGAATAAATTTAAGCAATAAAATTAATAAGTATATCAACATGAGCACTAAGAAATATAAACAAGCAATCTAAAATTCAAAAATAAATAAAGAGTAGTAATTTTTAAAAGTTTTCATAAAGCGGCAATTTAACTTTTCAAACAATTATTCAATGTACCAGCAATTCAAAGTTTCAACTAAGAAAACTGCTGCCAAATTAAAAAACAACTTTTTAAAAAATTGTTTTTCTTACTCTTTCAAATAATATTCTTTTCAAATTAGAATTCACTCGAAATACCATGGTAATTATTTTACAAAACTCTACATGAATCGTAATAACTCTTTTAGAAAGAGCAAATAATTTTTTAAAAAAAATCTAAATCCAATGATTTATCTGGAGTAGTTACACTATGAAGTCATTCATAACGCACAAAAAAATTAAAATAAAACTTTAAAATCTAAGTTAAATTTTTTTAAAAAAATTACTTCGAGGTGCACATTATCAATATTCACGTATTCTTAATACCAAATTTCATGCTCATATGTTTCGTAATCTCTCCCTAATGCCATCTGCAAATCAGACCCTTTTTTTTCGATCTGAGCAAGTGCAGTGAAGATAAATTCGCTTAAGACTTATTAAAAGCGAATTCCGAAAACAAACTTCGTTTTACCCACTCTCAGAATGTATCGATTCTTTGTACCGAAATCATGATCCTGCGCCTTCTTATCTTCTCGCTAAGACACCGACAAAAATAGCAAATTCTTCCTTTTATTAATATAGATTGCTATGCATTACTTTTGCACATTATAATATGTGTAAGAAACTACTATGACTCATAAACAAAATCTACTTTATTTGATTTTAAAACGATGAGTTAGCAATAAACATATATATTACATCAGATTTATAAGTTTTATTATTTGTTTTCATTTATGTTCATGACACAAATTACTCAAGTTTCAATAGCATGGAAAAGCTTTTACGTTTATTTCAACCACGTAGAAGAATTCATAGTTTTAGTAATTTATTTTTCTATATCAGTAATATATAAATTTAATTAAGAACACCCACGTACGTGTCACTTTGCCGCACTAATATTATCCTCCAGTTGTTTAGTTAAACGTTGTTTCCATTTCTCAGCATTATGCAACAAATGTACTCAGTAAAAGTTTCTTGGCGCAAAATATGAAGATAGAATAAATCTTTGAGATCACCAATAACACTAAGAAAGTTATTTCCTTATCATGATCTCGGTATTTTACTCCTATATTTAATGTCCAGTTAAAGATAACAAAAATAATCGTTATTTAATACGTCAAAATGAAGAACTGCGCGATATTCAAATGATTATTTCTACGTATAAGAGAACCAAACATTTACCAAGAAAATATTTCCTGCCGTCCAGAGTAGCAATTTTAAAACTGAGTAATTCCAACAGCAGATTGAATAAATATTATTTAGTTTCTCTGTGTGTGTGTGTGTGTGTGTGTGTGTGTGTGTGTGTGTGTGTGTGTGTGTGTGTGTGTGTGTGTGTGTGTGTGTGTGTGTGTGTGTGTGTGTGTGTGTGTGTGAGAGAGAGAGAGAGAGAGAGGAGATCCATAACTACTTTGTGTGTGTGTGTGTCGTAAGATAATTAATTCGCTGATTTTAATTGACATTGCATGCTTATCTCGAGGGCTATTTCTATCGTAAAATTAACATTGCGCTAGCGAAATACAGTAGAAAATTGGTGACTGATGTAATAGTAAACTATGGTCAATTCATTTAAACTCTTCAACTGGCATTTTATACGGCTTTTTAAAGTTATGTTAAATATTTTGAGTATAACTGTGAACATTCATCTCACTAGAGTGGTCTATAATGTGTTTTGAAAATCAAATTTTAAACCTTTTATTTTTCAAGGTACAAATACCCAATGGAATTATTGTAATATTTATGGAGTATTAAACAAGGTTTCGACTCATTTCTGAAGAAGAAAAATAATGTTTGCTCTTTCAAGAATGATAATTTACTAGAATGCAGAACTCTTTGTGGTCCAGTCAAATACAAGACATTATTGGGAGATTTGTTTTTATCCAGTTATCACTCCTTAGCACAGGACTCTCAACCTATTTTTCTGTTCAGGTGGAGAGGGTTCCTCCCAAGATGATACCTTAGTGTCCACTATATCAGGTGAAGGTTTTGAGATTTGAAACAAACGTATAACAATTCCCGTTATTTTGAAGGATTATCTTTAGTGGAGTCAAGATTCGTACCAGGATTGTTTACAAACTTCGCGACCCTTACCACTAAGCTACTGAAGTACCAGATCTTCACGCGATGACTTTGGGTTCACGTCATATATCCGGAGTATGTACAGAAAATATCCGATCTTAACAGTTAATGCTTAAGAAAGAAAAGCTGTGTTTGCTTTTATGCAAGTGTATATATGATCATAATGCACATGTCCGAATTTTTTTTCTAGTCTAAAAAAGCTTTTAGTCGCTGACAGACCGCCAATGAGTGAAAAATTGAAGTAAACCGTACCTGAATTTGAAAAAAAATGACAAATACTTCATTGAGTGGTGCCCACTACTTCATTCGCGAAAGCCTGTTGAATCTTGAGGCCAGTTTCCCCGCCAAGCTTCATGCACAAATTAATATATTTGCATTACTTAGTTTTTTCTGTTATTTTGTCAAAAAGAAAAGGAATCCGATGATACTTATATTTTGTCACTCATTGGAGACCTGCCAGTGGCTGATATCTTCTTCAGTGCAGAAAAAAATTCACAAATGCATAATATGAATCTTCAGCATATTGGCACAAAACTGCATCTCCTTATGCAACTTCGTTTTTTTATGCACGAAAAATTATAGTGTAATATTTTTGAGAGCACTTCTTAAACATCACATGAACCCGAAATCTTTACTTCTTTATCGGGGCAATTTGTTGGAGATTATAAGGACGGTACGATCGATTCATTTAGGACTCAAAGACCTCCCGATAATGTGGTGGGGAAATCAGGTCTGTGAGTATCAGCTTAAGGCTCCCGTCTAACCGCCATTTCGATTTCGTGGGCGTAATGTTAATCCAATGGAATTTTGACTTTAATTCTCACATCTTCACTATTTGATCTAGTTGAATGCAATAAAATGCATCTGAAAGAGCAAAAAATAATAAATGTTTCTGTGGAATTACTTTTTTCTTCCGATTTTTAAAAATACTTTTATTCTTATTTTAATAATTCGTTTGCAAGTTTTCCAATCTTTAAAAAATATTGTTAAATATTTTTGAAAATTGGAGGAAAAAAGTAATTCCATAGAAGCATTCATTACGTCCACGAAATCAAAATGGTAGATAGACGGGAGCCTTAAAAGTCGTCTGAACTTTGATCAAAGAGATGTGGTCTAGAGCGAAGACATTTCAAAATGAGCAAATCTGTACAACTGTATTATATGTCATAGACAAATATAAATTGTATTGTCGATTATGTACGTTTTTTTATGAAAAAAATATTGGTTTTTTTTTTTTTTAATAATTTCATTGGCTTTTACTTTTTGGTTCAAAAGGTTTCTGTAATGTTATTCAAGCAAATCTCTTTCAAATTCAATCTTTACTGCTGGACAAACAATTTCAGAGGTCAATAAAAAAACAGCATTTAAAGACAACCAAAAAACGAATTTTGTTTTCAACGAAAATGAAAAAAATATATCAAAGAAAATGGAAGTTGTTCCAAATACCATATTTGATGGCCCTAGATGAGCAGATACACCGCCCTCTGATTCATCATTCCTATTTAAAAATCGCTAATACTGATTTATTTGCAACAGGGATGCAGCTTCATAGCATCAACATATAAATTTTGTCCCCAGTACCTACATAGCTACCTTACTTATCCATTAATAATAAATTTAATAAATGAAAAAATTGTCCCAAAGTTTTGTTTGAACAGATTCAGTTTTTGCAAAGAACAGATTCAGCCTTTTTTTCAAATTAATTATTCAATTAAATTTTAGAATTAAAGCAAGCGATAGTATGGCAAAAGAATGAATATTTGATTGAATGATTCATTCATTCCCTCACTCATTCATTCATTCGTTCTTATACTCAATCAATCATTCATTCATTCCATTATTCATTCCATTATTCATTCAATCATTCACTCACTCACTAGTTCCTCCATTCAATCATTCATTACTTCACTCACTCACTAACTAATTCATTCATTCCGTTCTCAGTTACTCAGTCATTCATTCATAAGCTCACTTACTTACTCACTAATTCAATCGTTAATTACTCACTCATTAATTCAGTCATTCGTTCATTCACTCACTTATTCATTCACTCATTGAATCCTTCACTCATTCTTCTTTTTCAATATCATATTTTTGTATATTTTTAATTTATAATAATATTTTTAGTTATTTTTTTTTGTATGTTTTTTTAATAACTTACTGTATCTCTGATACAATTCTGTAATATTTGAAACTTTTTAGTTTTAATAATTTTTATGTTTCTTTTTAGGGGGGTTAATCTTTATTTTAATATGATTTTAATAAAATTTTATTTACATTCTTGTACTCAAGTGCATAAATTTACGGGGTTATAGAAAACATTTAAACCAGCAATTTTTACCACACAATACATAGGTGGAGAGCAAGCGGAGAACAGCTTGATGGCGCTGTAATGGAAAGCATGAAACGCGACTTTTCTTAGGCATCGTCATTTCCACCTTGGATTTCAGGAGTCATGGCCTTTTCCTGATTAATGGAGAAATCCTCATATGTTTTAAAAAATTAACTTCAAAGATAACTTGCTTGTGGAGGAGGAGTAATAATTAATTATATGGTTTAATCTTTATCTCATTGACAATGAATGGAGTAGGAAAGTTAAAAATAAAGAAAAAATTTATCTAAAAAATACTTTTAAAGCTTATATGAATATTTCTTTATTTTTTTTTAGTTACTGCTTCTCAGATATTGCATAAATTTTTCACAACATCCACTATTACAAATATTATGAACAAATTTTAATTTATTGAACATCTTTGAAAATAAGATCAATCCAACTAAATGAGTACATCTCTTTCAAGTACAAATTTTATTGTATATTTAAGCACTATTTCTTAAAAATGCAAGGTAAAAAAAAAATTGATTTTGAAATGATTGAATATGTTCAAAGATCACAATATTCGTATGATTTACACATAAGATTCAATATAACGTTTTTTAAATGCATAGATGTGTGAATAATGCAACATATTTTAATTTTGAAAAATGTTACATTGGCATCAAGTTATAAGTTCTAAAAAATCATATTCATTTAAAAGTGATGTGTTAATTAAGCACATTATAATTTTTGAGACTATCAATTCATTTCAAAACAAATAATTATTTTTAACCTCAATAACTTTCCTCAATTTTTGTGGCAGTTAGGTGCAATGTAGTTTTTGAGCATATTAATTCATTTCGGAACAAAATATAGTTTTCATTCCGCTATTTTAAAAATAATAATATGTAGGGCAAAAAGGACATTTGAATGTTATGTAAAACAAGATGGAATGACCTATTTGCATCATTTTTCCGTATCAAAAGCCGTCCTTTAATTGCGCAATTTAATATGAAACTCTTTTTCTCTAAATTATAAAGCAATATTTTTAAATATACGTTTTCATTTAAAAAAATATACAAATTGAAATGTAGGATAATTTAAATTTTCCTATATCATGGATTTTTCCTTTTCAAGATTTAAGAGTGCTAATTAAATATAAAAATAAATAAATCATATTAAGTGTTCCTTAATGTATATATTATGAGAGAACAAAATTTTTTGTCGACAGTCGTAATCATAATTCCAATTACCTTCTATTTCTAATCAAGATAACTTTTGAAGCAGATTTTGCTTTAGATTTATTGATTGTTTATTAACATTTCACAAAACAAGAACAATGTAAAGTTGCACGAGGGCTGTCGGTGACGGCCTTATTAATCTGATCCACGGTCAAGTGCCGAAGACGACATCTGAGTTGGTACCCCACTCTCCTATATTTCACACCATGCTAACCTAGAAACTTTGAAACCTAACAGATTTAACGCGTATCGCCCCCGACACATGATTAGTCGTTATTGGAATCATAATTCTAACATTCGGCTTGAATATAATATCTTGGGCTCGGGATTTGATCGTTGACTACACGGTTAACGAGTCTCATTTTTTATATATATTCATATATATAAAATTCAAAAGTATGTTGTTTTTAATGCCCTTTTTACTTATCAATGCAAACTTAAAGGAATGGAGATTTTTTTAAAAAAAATGTTATTTCCTTATTTATCAATTATCTTAAAGTAAATGAAGAAAGTAATTATATTCAGTTATACAGATCATTAAAAAAAAATTTATGTGAAGGAATTACATTTCACATTCGTTATAATATAAACATGTTAATTTATTAAAAATACATATTTAAATACTGCACATATATGTAAATACTAAAAATGTACATTTTAAAGAATTCCAAATTTTCATTTGCAAGATTATTTTAACAGTAAGATTCATTATATAACAAGCAAATACACTTTTTTGATATTAATATATTATTATATATTTTTATGATAGTACTGTTATGATTATATTATAGGGGTTATTTATTACGGATTAACATGAGTCAGTCACAGGAAATTACTGAAGTAAATAAATATAGACTATCTCAAAGATTAAAATCTGAACAAAAGAACGCTTTGAAAAACATACATACATGGTTTTTATTCCGAAATTAATCATCCTTATTTAAATATGCCTTTCAGCAAGAGACTAAAAACTCTAATAAGAAATAAATGTATTAAAACTATATATGTAAAAAACAGTAGACAAAGAAATAATGTATTTAGTGCATGAGTAAAGCTAGACAAATGCTTGATTATGCAGTAGATTTTATTAAAAAAATATTTCTTACATTATATTAAATTGGACACACAATTATAGTGTAAAAATATTAAAGTACTTCTTTAACATAAAATTACATTTTTAGAACATAAAATGCAAGTACTAATTTTGAAAACAATTACTTTGATAACAATTTTGTTATCTTAATACTTTAACCATTCCTAATGATTAAAATTATTTTTAGTGAGTGTCAGTACCAGATTATGGCACTTTGTTATGTTCTTTTAAAAATCAAAATTACGTACTTATTCAGTTTTTAAAATTATATAAGATACAAGAAGTTCTTAAACATAATAGTAATATCACTTTTTTTCTCAAGAAAAATTGAAAATCAATATTGTTATGTAATATTTTATATAATTATTAGAGAATGTTTTACTTTTTAATTACAAAATAATCCAGAGAAAATGTTCCCAAACAAGATTTTTTTAAATTTTACTACTTTTAATTTGTCAATAAACTTATATTGTAAACTCTAAACATCTGGAGCAACAAGTATTACAGAAACACACGAGATATTATTAAATTTAATTAATTTTATAGTTTAAAAGTATACAAATCTATAAATAATCAATTTAAATAACTTAATCCATTATTTATAACACAAAATTGTTCTTTGAACTAAACTACTATTATCTTCCTTTCTAATTGTAACTTCATTCGTGGAATTAAACGTATAAATTACTAAATAGGTAAAGCTAATTGTTTACTAACCTGCGTTTTTCGAAAAGAATACTCATCAGACTGAATGTGGTTGTAATTTTTGGGCTCTGTACAGACACAAAACATGATTATGTAGAAGAGAAAGAGGAGAGAGAGCTGAATTTTTCTTGCTATTTCCATCTCGATAATGACAATGTTTTAAGAGATATTTCGCTTTTAGCGATGAATCGCTCTTCGCGGAATCAACTCTCCTCCAATGAAATGCCGTTAGTGCAATGCGCATGCGTGATGTTTTTCCGGATTGGGTTTGGAGGGATCAAAAGGGCAATTATTTTTATTTTAACTTATTACGAAAGAAATATTTTCACAAAATCCATCTGCAATCAGATATTTTTAATTACGTTTGCACAAATTGTTAGAGCACAAATGTTGGAATGAAAGTTATTTCTGGCCATTATTTGAACTATATTTTTTTCAGAAGAATAGTCAGAAGTTTCCTTTGTTTTCTTTTTTTTTTCCAAAAAATATGTTATCACTGAAATATGTAGTGAAGTAAAGGGAAACATCTATGTTTTTATTTATTTCTAACTAGATATGTGAGACGGATAACTGACAGATTTTGAATTCAAGATTTATTTCCTCTTTTGACTCTTAGTTTTCTTTCAAAGTATATCATCACGGTAATTTTCTTTTTTTACTATAAACCTGAATTTTTTTTCATCCTGTAACTAAATGTGTTAAGGATATTTAATTCGACATAAAGATAAGAAAAATACTTCTTTACCCAAGTGGTTATGGCAATGCTTCATTCAGACCGTAAGTTCAAGTCTTGCTTCCTTTTTAAATACTCGTCGTGTAGTGGGGATGGTGCTCATTAAATCTATAGAAGCTCAAAGTTTTCTTTTTAGGTGGTAAGGAATTTAAGAGAGAGAATGCTAGATCAAGTGAAGCCAACATCAATTGCCCATGGTTCAAAATTACTAAGTTCGTCGCCAATAGCCCTCGTGTTGCTTCTTACATTAATTAAACAATCCATAAATCAACCAAATAAATCTAAATGTGTAGGATTGAATTTTAACTTTTCCATTGTTTTTCGCATGAACTGTGGTAACCTTTGTGATGTGTGACGACAGTCTCAACTTACTTATTATAGAATCACAAATTTGGATCTTGATTCTACCCAAAATGGGTGTTGAATACTGGGGACTGTTGTATGTTGAACCCAAGTACTCATAAAATTCTTACTTAAAGTTGTCTGGAAGATTTTAGAAGGAAGTTTTATCTCAGAAAGCATACTTTTTTTGCCTGAAAATATATGAGATTTATGAGTTTATTATTCAAATGATTATGATAATACCAATAATAATTTGTGTTGTCCTTGTAATGAGAAATTTTTCAGTTTCATTTTAAAGGACACTGAAGCTTGACATACACATATCATATTTTAATAAGAAATCTCAATAGAGCAATATGAGGTTTCTAGGAGCTCAGTAATTTTGAGCCACGGTCAAGTTACTATCTCCTGTCTAAATTTTTCCTGTCTCACCATGGGAGGAATATGATGCCTAATTTCATCTGTCTGAATCTTATGCAAGGAATTCAGTTACAAAAAAACTTGGCAATTTATATTTTCGAGTGTGCAGAAGCCAAGGACTTCCTTTACTCGGTTTAAGTCAAAATCATGATGTTATTTAGTCGAAAGAATCGAATGAAAAAGTTGCCGCAGGCGACGGTAGTGAATCTCGGACGAGCGAGGTAGGAGGAAGGGAGGTGAGAGGAGTAGTTTCATTGGCAGCTAGCCAATGGCGTTGCGCTCTTTCGCACTCAGAGTTGGAGCAAATAGATTCAATTGTGAAGTGAGGACTAAGTACGGGCTTGAGAGCTTGCTTCCTTACTGGATACTACGATGATTACAATTGGAGAAATTCATTGGAGGAATTTGGTCACATGTTTGAGTCCTGTCCAAGTTTAAGGCTGTATTTAAACATCGAAGGACATGACTTCATGATTATAACTATATGCTAATAATAATCATATTTTAAAAATATAAAAACTAAGCAAAATATACCAATATCGAACTTCATAAACATGGTGAAGCAATTAACGTAAAATAAAAAATATTTTCCATAAATGAAGGAAATATATTATTCTTAAATTAAGATGATACACAGTATATATATCAATTGTTGCTAAAAAGAAAAAGTTCAAATCTTTCAAAATTAATCTTGAAATTATTTTTTTCGTAAATTTAGACGTTTAGACTATAATATTTCATGAATTGTAATTTTAAGGAGATTTTGTTTGGTCAGTTTAGTTAAACTAACAATTTAAAGAAATGTTTCGATGTAACTGCAAAAATATTATATTTATTCTATGAGAAATTGTTATGTCAAAAAATGATAGTATATTATACACAAATGAAGTTGGGTATTAAAAATACTCAATTTAATAATTATGAAGCATTAAAGAATGATTTACTCATAATTAATATAAATATTGATAAAGGAACTGAAAATAACCAATTCAAAACAATTTTTACTTCTTGAATATTAGTAATAATAAGTATTTTATATAATAAGTAATCAATCGAGAAACAAAATTAAGCTGATCACAAAATTGAGGCACAAGAAAATATAATACTATTTTAGTTTTTGTATTAATACGCATAAAATAATCAAAAAATAATTTTAAATTTTGGAACTTGACAGAAATCAAGCTCGTTGTTCAAACATTTCAAATTTATTTAATGCGCTGAAAAACAAATGCTATTACTTTTTAATTACAGGGGAAGGAATTTAATTTACACATTGTTTAGCGTCTTATTTTTAAATAATATACTCCTGTAATTATTATGTTTACACATTTTAAAAGCATTTCAGAAAAGAAAAAAAAACTATCTAGTATATAAGTAAAATAAAATTATTTTCTATAAATATCTAAAAAGTAAAATGCTAACAAGTCTTCATTTTTCCTTTATTTGAAGTTAAATGAAAGATATGATGAAATTTTCAATTCTTAACACGAGTGTTTTATATCAGAATGTATCTCAGTTATGCTGATTAACACATATAGTCCTTCTTTTTCAACGAAGCACACATCACGCTCCAAAGTGTTGTGGTGCATTTTGTAAAACAACAGAAGCTGTTGAAATGTATTTTTTACCTAAACTGGTACTTTTGCTCTGAAAACAAAATAAGCTTCAGAAGAAAAATGAGAAACTGTCACCCATAAATAATATGAAAAACGTTATTTTAGATTACTTATGGTGCATTTAATAACTCATGTTGCATGATACATGCAAGAAGTATTTTCATAAATATTTCCGTATACAAAACTTATTTTTATTTAAATTATATTAAACTTATTTTTATTTAATTTATATTAAACTTATTTTTATATAAATTATATTAAACTTATTTTTATTAATTCTATTGATCTAATATTTTACCTTAGGCTTTATGTCTGTATATATAAATAAGAAATAAAAAGTTCTAAATATTTTAAATTTGATACTTTTCTTCTCCGATATCAAAAATATATAACAGTTTCATTGCCATGAAAAACTCAAATATTGAATTATTTGCTGTTAAAAGAGTTCATATTCATTGAACTGAATCAGAACGTTTGTTTCTATTACAGCGCGCTCTCTCCGTTATTAACATTTAAAACCATTGAAAATTAAAATTATTATATATAATTCGTATTTCAGGAAATTTCTGTATTATTTATTATAATATTTTGTGTTTTTACTTAGAATAATATTTTTGACTTCCTTGTTTAAGTTGATTTGATGCTTTACTGATTTTGTCAATTAATTTTGTTACATTTGTAGTTTTCAGTTTAAATAGAAAATTTTTAGATTTGTTTTCTAGAGTTTGTAATTTGTAATTAAGTATGTTTTTTAATAATTTAAAACTATACCTAATTCATATTAATAATTAATCCCTCTTTATATATATATATATATTCCTCGCTACATTTTCTGTCTTCTCTTATCACTATAATCCCTCCTTCTCTATGTCTGATAATTCCAATTAATTACATTTCTCATTTCTCATTTACACTACTTACATAAGTCACGGTTCTTTCACAAAGCGAGTTCTCAATTCAAATAACGTAATGAAGTAGTCCTAAAGGTTAGTTAAAGGGAAAGTGTATGAGAACACGTTACAGTATTATTTAAGTGTCAAAGTCCAAAACAAAGAGTTATTGGCGGAGGATCTTAAAAAATTCAATCCACATCCTGGTGACGAGGATGACTTGTGTGTGTGTATATGTGTGTGTGCATGTGTCTGTATGTGTGCGCATGTGTGTATCTCTCTCTGTGTTACCGACTGATTATGGTAGTGAGCTCGTGGTTGACTATGTATAAGTCAAGCTGCGTGTTCATGTTTAATTTCCAAGTACAACTCATCGCGTGAAATAGTAAGGACTGTTGAACATATATCCAATGGAAAAACCTCCAAGTCCTCTTTTGGTTTCATGTGAAAGTTGGGAAAGGGAGGTAGCAGCTCAGGTACGCATCGGCTCTTGAACAGAGCTAACTATTGTCGCCAATATTCTTCATTTTGCTGTATTACTAAATTAATTAAAAATTTGCCAATTTCCATAACACAGGAAGAATTATGACTTCTAGTTCAGTTTAGTACCACACATTGAATTGAAACTCATAAGTCTTTCTGGCGTATGGAACTTAGTAAATTTTTTAATTAATATAGCAATACAGGAAAGCGAAGAATATTGGCGACAACTTTTAATTCTGTTCAAATACCCTGAAGCATATCATAGCCATATAGTCCCATTTCTCAGAATGACATTCTTGTTTGTAAAAAGGGAAATCGATTCAATAGTACAATTGATAGTTTTATTAACTTAGTGCTTAGAAGCAACAGGAAGACTGCTGGTGACGAACTTCATCATTTTAAACCGTTGTCAAGTGACACAGACGACGCCTGAGTGGCACCTTACTCTCCCAACAAATAAGGAAATTCATATTGTAAATAAAAGGATATGCCTACTTAAAAAAATTGCTGAATCACAAAAAAAGCTACAATCCTTTTGAATAAATTGATATCACTTTAAAGTTTATAAAAATTATAAATGTTCAATGTGACCACCATGATATTCAGGTGATATTGGAACTCCACCTGCGCTTTTTTCAACATGCTTGAAACAACAGTTATTCGGGGTTTAGGACTTACAGTGATTCGCTGAGTTTGTAGTTACACTCTATAACAAAAAAAAAAAACAATGCTTCAAGAAGGAGTTGTCCGATGAAGACAAAAATTGGTGGATAGAAAATTATGTACAGAATAAAAAATGATTAAAATTTCAGAAAAATTGAATGAATTATTTCTGAATTATATAGTTAAAAATTAACGAGATCAATAAGGTGTTGATCCTCCTCTTGCGTGGATTCAAGCTGCCACATGACGTGGTACAGAATGATAAAGCTCCCTGATGGTCTCCTGCGGTATTTCTTGCCAAATTGGCTCCAATTGTCGATCATCAACATTCCTGGTAGATGCAGTCGCTTTCTCATCATATCCTAAACATGCTCGATTGCAGAGAGATCTGGCTGGCCAAGGAAGTGTTTGAAAAGCTGTAAGATAGTTCATAGCAACACATGCCGCACGTGAACTGGCATTATCCTGCTGAAAAGTAAGGCCAGGGTACTCAAAAGGAACGATATCAAAACAGACTTCAGAATGTCGTCGACGTACCGCTGTGCTGTAAGTGTTCCTTTAATGACAACCAAAGGTATCCGGCTATCAAAGGAAATAGCACCCCAGACTATAACTCCTGGTTGAGGGCCTGTATGGAGTGCAATAGTTAAAACAGGATAGGCACACTGCCCTTGTCGTCCCTAGACATGTCTTCGATGAACGTCAGGACACAGTTGGAAGCAGGATTCGTTTCTAAACTGTATACCTCCTCAGTCAGCATCCTTCTAACCTAATCGAGCTAACCACAACTGTAATCTGGCACGACAGTGTGCAGGAATGAGTGGCATGTGGTGTAGCGGTCGGTACGAGCGTAGATTTCGCTCTATCAGCCGTCTGTGAATGGTCATAGTGGACACTCGTCGCACATCTGATAGTTGATAACGATGAATCAGGCGTTGTGACAGCTGATCTGACAATTACTCTCTCCTCCCGATCTACTGTGGCCCTAGGACAAGCGCTACCATCAGGACGCTAAAATCTGCCACTGTCCACCCATTCTTCCAATAATACGACTTTTTTCAAACTCGGACAGTTGCTAACAATGAACTCAAATCCTGCGATGAGGCATTTTTCCAGTCGTTGAAAGGTATCCTAAATCGCAATGCAACAAAAAATTTGACCATCAGATTGAGAATCACTTCTTATAAACACCTGCTGAGTGCGGACACGAAATTTTTATCATTTTCATGTTCAGTACAAATGTCTTTGCAAACGAAATATCATTACAAACAGGCAACACTATCTTAGTGAATCTTTTTTAAGACTGTATTTGGCGTTTTTAGGTCGTCATTGTTCGCCAGAAGTGATGGAAAAACCACTTTACCTTTTTAGTTGACCCAAACAAACAAAAAATGTCACAGGGAGTTAAACAGTGTCTTCTTGAAAATCATTGAGCTAAATAAAGGATTTGATTATCTCGAAAGATTTATTCAGTCTCCTGAAGAAATTGATATTAATGTTTAAGCCCTTAGGAGAACTTTCTGAAAGGTACAAAATGCGTAGAGTTGAAGAGTTAATAGCTAAAACTACTTTTTGCTTCGAAAACAAATTTGAGGCAAGAAGGCTAAAATCCTAAGCAAAGTACTAGACAATTCGGAGGATTCAGAGATATTAAAAAAATTATGCGTTGTCGATAAGAAATCTGACATGATTTATTTCTCAAGTGAGGATATATGCACTTTTCTTGAACACATTTCTCAATCGGTCTACAGTAGTTCATCTTAAGAAACACCACTTTGAAAAAAGTGATTAAAAATCTTTCTATCTTATGAGCTCTTCAAAGCTAAGAAAAAATATTATTCTAAAGAGCATGTGTGTGAGGTTGTGACATGTGAAATGTTATCTTAAAGAACATGTGTGCCAACCGAGTTGGCAGCAGAGATCCATCTTCAAACTCTCCTAAACCATGCATCGTCGAGAATTTTGTACATTATTATCATTAACAAAAGGTTAAATAAATAGAAAAACCTGAAACTCCTTTCAAATGGGGATGCAATGGGCCATCTAGCCAGAGTATGTACAAATTCAGCTCATCTCGCAGTGGCACAAATGCAGATGACTCAGTGATGCACTCGAATACAATAGTACTGATAAGATTAATTGACACACAGATGACTCATCAATTGTTTGGGAAGACCGAAGACACTTGTCAATATGTTTTTGAAAGCCTGCGAATGAATTCCCAGAAGAAACATACCCTATAATGGAAGTCAACTAAAAGTACTTCATTTTAAGAGTTTTACTGTTTAATATTATTATTGTGTCATTTTTAATATAGTTTCATTGTTTAAATTATTTTGAGGTCATTTTTAATTTTGTGTTTTATATACTTAAGTTTGTATAAGCATGCAACAAATTTTGTTATTTTGTACTTTAATATTTTTATATTTTAATGAAT
>BMAW01065002.1:262512-332231 GCA_019974015.1 Nephila pilipes | reverse complement strand
AGACAGACAGACAGACAGACAGACAGAAATTTTAGTTAAAATTTTAGTGGCATCAAGGCTTAAGACCACGACTTGTTAGAAACACCACCGGCCATGGATCCACGACTATGACCACTTAACTACCGTGGCCACATTTCACCGGTGATAAGCTTTCAATTTGTTTGACTGATCAACTCTTAATTACTTCTTTACCACTATCACATGAGAAGGACAAATGTAACGCATATTAACCTTTCTGTATAATAGTCTTTGAAAATATAAGTTTGAATCTAGATCCGATCCCGTTTCCCTTAAGTTTGCAGTCGTTAATTTACAAACCAAAACTACCGCAGCACCATCTCGTGAAGTCTTGTAACCTTACTCATAGGATTATATTTTTATTTTCGTAGAATGGAAATTTGAAAACTAGCTTTTATAATAATTCATCCACATCGTTTCATTACATAAAGATCCCCGTTCAAAGACTAAGATATTACACTTAATATTAATGAAGTGTTGAATCAATAAAAAAAAATGTTATGACTTAACTTAAAGAATTATGTTGTCACAGACCAAATGAGATGACGGTATTCGTGATATTTGTGCTACTTCAAATCACAAAACTGAACAAAATATGAACTGACTCGGATTATGATTGTTTATGGACGTCGCGCGATGAGATTGTGAATTAACGTCGCATTAAAGAAGCAACACAAGGGCTATTGGCAGAATGCCCAAGAGGACCGAACTCACCCAATGGCTTTAGAGCTACAAACCATCCCCGAGAGACAATTTTTTTTTTTTTTTACAAGAATAAAAAGTAAGATAAAACAGGACATGTTGGAACAATGAATATAACACATCGTAATGATTTCACATAAAAATTATTTTCATTTCTCAATTTTCCCTTTCTCTAACTCAAAAGTAAAAAGTTCATACTTATTTTCCTGATTCAATTCAAAAAATTATCCTTTTATTTATTAAATCACGCACTCATAAGATCTTTGAAATCCTCTTTACCAAAATCATAAATTTGTGAGAAATAATCCCTGCTAGACTGGTAAACGTCATCAATATCCCTTATTATCTTTTCATGTTATACCATATGAGTTACCACATGAAATGGAGAAATCCCTTGATATCCCTACCTATAAAATCGATTGCACAGTAAAAATTCAATCTCTTCTGATGTAAGTGTGACGGGCAAATCTGATGTCTCTTGCCTTATATATTTCGATAATGTATATTTATTGCCCTATCACTCATTGAAATGAATGAACAGCCTTACTTGGATAAACAGTGCTCTCAATCTAACTATGAATTTCAACTTTGCAGTTTTACCTAGTAATTGATCTTTAAAGATATTTTAATCAAAAATAAATAAATCTTACTATGTGTTTACAAAGTAGTACGTCATAGTTCTTATACTTCCATTTTTCATTATTTCCTATTTTGAAATGTATATCAATATGTATTACATTGGCGTCGGGAATTCCTGCTATCAACGGGTGTTGATACTATGACTCTAGTACAAAGTCAGTCTGCCTGGCACCGATCGACCACAGCGTTGGTCCATGATATGGTCACAAAGAGGAAAATTGAAGTATTCAGAAGTGAAATCAAATTATGAAATCAATTATGAAAAAATTTGTTGAGCAGTTTTACGAGCCGTAAGAAAACAGGATTTAAGGTTGAAATGCAAACTAGAATTTTCAATATTTTTTTCTACTCGTTATTAATATAAAAACATATTAAACATCATTTGAATTTCCTAAGGATCCAGAAAATTTAGAGATTTTAATATTTTGAGGAACTTTAGTGACTGCAATGGCCGATTGGTCATGGTCGTGAGCTCGCGTTTGGTGCTTTTCAGTCGATTCATGGGTTCGGGTCCTGATTCCACTAGTGTATTGGGCCGGATACACTTTAAATTTCTCGAAGTTTGATGGCCTGACGTTGACGTGGTGGAGAGTGAAAGGTGCCTGCTCATGTGTAATCTTCGTTACTGGACAGGGGTTAAAATTACCATGTCTGTCGCTAATATCCCTCGTGTTGCTTCTTGTTGGTACGTTAGTAAATAAATAAACAGGTATGAGCCACTTAAGGGAGGATGAACTTATTTTATCAAATTTTTTCTAATTTTTAATTATAGAAACTTGTTATAAATAGTTTGAATTCATTTTTTTCAATGGAAATTAAATTCAATAATATAATTTCCATACAAAATTTAGGAAAATATTAGAAACTTTCCCAATATTGCTAACTAATTATATATATAAAAAAAAATCATAATGTTCAAAGTTTAGAATAATTCGAAAAAAGTAATAACACTAAAAAATTTCATAGATAATTAATAATAAATGTAATATATTCAAAATATACGTAATAATATAAAACATGTTCACTGATGTTTGTTTCTTCGTGTGATATTTAAAGTTTTTGATATTTGTATGGAGTTTGTGATAATGCAAAATAGCTCCGATTTAATTATTTTCTTGAACCTACGCATATTCTTCCCTAGACTGAAACAAGCCAAAACAAATTTACAATGGTAATAAATTTATAAGGAAATTCCTAATTCCGAAATATAAATGTTTTTATTCCCTTACATTGTGTAAAATGACAAACATAAATTAAGATAAATATGCCGGCAAGAAGAATAGCATACTTGGGCTGGAAAATGTGCCAAAAGTATTTGCTAAATAATTATATATATGCGACAAGAGATGCAAATAATTAAGTAAATTAAGTCAAATTTAATAAATACTGTCAGTTTTATTGGTTAATTTCATGTATTAACATGTTATACATGTAAGGTAACTGCTTTATAAAAAGCAGAATGATATATTCTTGAAAACGATTAATGATCAACTAGAATTATGAATATAATGTGACCAAATTAACCGCTTAGTAAAAATTCATAGGATTCATAGGATAAGTCTTAATGCTGCTATACTTACTGTTTTAAAATAAATACACATTGTTGACGCATACCGTAATTAATTGTAAGTTATTTATGCTTATTTAATATTTGATATGAATGAATGATGATGGCAGAATCTAATAGCGCGCAAACGCCAGATGCAACTCTTGTCAAGACGTTTGAAAAGAAAAAAAAGAAATGAGGCTGGCAATAAGAAAGATCGAGAATAGAGAAGGATCTCTAGGTTATTCCGAGGGCACCTCACCAGTATTTACCAAAGACAGTAAACCCCTTAGGAAAGAAGCAGGTCACTAAAATACCTCGAGGTCATGATACCTAAATACTTACCTGAAGAAGGTAAGGTCATGATACTTACCTAAAGAAAGTAAGAAGAAAGAAGTGATAAAGAAGATAAAGAAGGTCATGATACTTACCTAAAGAAGGTAAGCTCTTGAAAGCATGTTTTATACAAAATTAGCTAACAATTTGTGTTAAAACTTATTTTATACAGATGTATTAGCCACCTAAAGGGGCTATTGTTTTAGTTGGGTCACATTTGGCGTACCAGATCACTTTTGGTGTATCAGATCAATTTCCCATTTCTTATCGCTTGCTGCAATTTTAATTACATTTATCTCAAATACATTCAATATAATAATTTGTCATTTGCTTTAATTTTGATTCGATATAATACTCAATTTAATAATTTATCGTTGACTTTAATTAATTGCTATCAGCTTAAATATATTTGATTTAATAATTTATTGTTGACTTTAATTGCTATCAGCTTAAATATATTTGATTTAATAATTTATTGTTGACTTTAATTGCTATCAGCTTAAATGTATTTAATTTAATAATTTATCACTTGCTTTAATTTTAATTACATTAGCTGAAATAATATTCAATTTAATAATTTATCGTTTTCTTTATTTTTAATTACACTTAGCTTAAATATATTCAGATTGATAATTAATCGTATCCTTTAAAAGTTTACTACTGTTTATTTCTCAATATTTCATCGTTTATTTTAATTCTTATATTTAATTGTGTGCTTTAATAATTACTATAAAAACGGTGCATCTTAGATGGCTAAATATGTTCTTTGCAAAATTTTGTAATGAACTTTTTTTTAATTTTTTTTTCTATAGATGATACATGTGGTAGATCTATCTAAGCAAAAAAGAACCGCAAACGTTTCATTTTCATATATATAGATTAGTAAAATAACTAGTTTCGTTTTCTGTGTTAGGTACTTTATGATCTAGATACATTACGTTAATTTGAAAAACTCCTTAAGTGTTATGAATTTTTAATAAAATAGAATGTGTGAGTGCATGTGTGCATGTCGAGTCTCAAAAGTTAAACATAGAGCCCTAAGGCAGAATACAAAGATTACAGTATATAGAAATCCAATTATATTACAAAATCAAAGACGAAAATGAAAATATAAAGGCATATATAGAAGACTTTAGATTTACTGTCCATATTTAGAAGCTCTACCTTAGAGCAAGAATCTAAAGGCAGACATTAAAAAATGCTGAGAAATCTTGTAATAAGGAAAATAGGATTTATTAGAATATTGGATATTGTTCTGCAGGATTTCATTAAGCTTTACAGATTTATAAGGATTTTAAATTTATCAAGACGTTTCATTTAAAATTTTAATTCGTTACTTTGTATTCTTTTAAGAGTTTTATTCTTTATTAATTTAGTTTGTTTTTCATCATCATTTCAAATATTTTCTTAATGTGCAGTCTATTTTTAATTATATAAATGAGTAAGAAACTAGAGAACATAAAACACGAATAGCAACCTACATATTTCTTCCTCCAATAAAACATGAAATCCACACTATTTTTTGAATGAAAAAGTTATTCGGAAAAAATTGACTAAATTTTAAAAAGTCAATGAGAGAGAGAGAACCTTTGTGTGAATGAGAAACTAACATCAAAATAGTTTGAAGTAAATGAGAAAATACAAAGAATTTTTTTAAATATTTATGTCATGTCTGAGTCATGAAATACTTTATCAAAAAAAAATCTTAAGAATTAAGAGGCGAAAAGTTATCTAATTAATCATCCTCGCAAGTTCCAATATAATCAGTATTCAAATTAGATAATTGCATAATTTTCATAATCTTTTCGTAAAAGGTTAGTGACATGTTCTTTTCTCTCTCAAAACAAATATAATTTGAATGGCAATGAGTTTCCGGCAAAACAAATTGCACTCATTTCCGCATTTTTACTTGAAATGTCACATTTTTTAAAAATCTATTTATTCTCTTTTAATTAAAAAGTTTTATTAATCTTAAAATATTTTAATTTGATGAGTTCATTGAGAAAGATTTCAATTTAACATTTAAACCTCATTGAAACGTACAAACTATGTTTTTATCAATCTTTCGTTAAACTTGTAATTTTTTATCAATATATTTCATATTTTTAATCAAAAATAATAAGAAAAGAAGAACTAAAATAATCTGTTTATCTGATAATATTCTTAAGGATTCATAAAATTGAATACTCAGAGAGTACATTTCATTAATTACTAAATTATCACACTTTTTAATTCAATAAAAACATTATTTGTAAATTTGACCGTAAATTAACTTCAATTATGTTATTTAAAGATGTAAGTTATTTTAACTCTTAAAATAACTAATAAGTAAGTAACTTATTAACTTATAAGTTATTTTAACTTATTTAATTTAAAACTTTATTTCATCTTAAATAGCGTAATATTGATGACAAGCTGTTAAGAAAAAAAAAATTATTGAATTACATTAGTAGCAAGTTGTAAATTCTTTTAACTTAAAAACAAATTATTCTTTTATTTAATTCTAGATACAAAATGTTATGTAGTAGACTTTCTTAAATGTATAATCAATTGTTGTTTTTATATCAATGCAAAATAAATCTTCACTTTAATAACACGGATTCAAATGAAACTTTTACTAGATTAATGAAAAATAAGCTTTAAAAATGTACCATCAAGAAAAAAAGCTTTTAAAAGCTTTTCTAAACTAAAAAATATTCGTGTGTGTGTGTGTGTGTGTGTGTGTGTGTGTGTGTGTGTGTGTGTAGAGAGAGAGACAACATAGCCACATAAAGTTAAACTGTATTTATTGAAGGCAAATATTTTCATGGTCAATCATATAGATATTGTAGGCATAAAACTACATATCATAACACCCTGTGCACAGTCTTGTGTCTCGCCACTCTCAGATTCGACTAGGCAAAACATGTAATGAAAGGGGGTGCCAGAATGCAAATCAAATTCTAATCATGACCAGGCATGCCTCCTTGTATGTGAGAATCAATTAACATATTATATAAAAATTAATGAACTAAAAAATAATAATAAATAGTAACATACAAATAAAAAGCCTTTTTAAATCCAGAAACAGTTATAGCAAATAATAATAATAAATAACTATACACAAATGGAAAGAAGATAAACAACTCAAAAAAACCTGGACTATATATGATGAGATTGTCAAAAGTAAAAGGCATAATTTATAATGTTAACGATGAAAAGATGTATGTATATAACATTCATCCATGTGGCTATCGTTTCAGGTATTCAGCTCAGGTACTCTTTTAAGTGGGACCATCAAAATTGCTACATTTTTCATTGTAGGTATCGTTAGGCTTTACATGAGTGATTTTGTATGGTCCAAAAAATGTGTTGCATACCGTTTGCCCGAGTCCGTGTAACTATCGTTTGATAGTCACCAAATAATTAACGTTATATGCACGAGAAGGTTTTCATTGAAGATTATAAGAGATTTTATCCTCTTTCTGCACTTTTTAACTTGTTCTTTAGCTGCTTAGAATTAGATTTATCTATTGTCGTTGAATTCAAGCTGTAGTTGTTCGTCAAGCTGTAGAATACACAAATCATTTTTGTTATTAAGGTTTGTATTAAGGAGTTGTTCGAAAGGTGGAGAAATTCAAGTATTTCGTCGGGGACAACGAGGATTAACACAATAATTATCGTAAGGTCTATTATGAAGGAAAGATTTTATAGCTAGAGTATGTGGATCGCGTTCTTGAGCTTTTTCAGTTTTATGCACTATAGAATTAGTAATGCTGATTAGTTAAAACTTGAATCCTGCTTAAAATGTCAACATGAGTCATTTGTAAACCAGAATGATTCAGGATCGTGTAATGATAGTTCTATAATGCAAGGGCCTAAAGCCCTGTTCACGTAGTTAGATCTTTCTTGCTCAAAGTTTTGGTAAATGCAGCACAAATAATCATAACTTTGAAAGGCATTCCTAAAAAGTATACCTTTAAATTTCTAAGACCTTCTACAATTACTAAAACTTTCAGTGAGGAACTATTATATTTTCTTTTGGTCTCAGACGTTTTTTTTTGGACATGTTATAATTCGATGTAAAGGATGGTCATCACTAAATCACTGTAACAAGACAGCAGAAAGGCTATCAATTAATGCATAAGTGAGTATTTCAGTATCACAATTTTTTCGATATATTCATAAGGCAGGTTTCTGTCAGAGCAGTTATTTTAAGGGTACCAGGACATGCGAGGAATTACGGTATACCACAATTAAGACTATTTGCTCTTGTGATACATATCTTTTCAGATCATTAGTAGAGATTAGATTTATAGAACTATAAAAGAAATTAACTATAATGAATTATAAAGTATAGAATAGAACTATGATAGTAATTTTTGTCAAAAAGGTTTTTTCCCTCGTTATTGAATATGACACTTGCTTTTAAGTGCTCTTTTAAAGAAAATTACTATACAATTACTTTTTTATACTTCTATAAAGTCTACTTATAGATACAGAGTACCAAAAATATTTTTTTTCTCTAGTAGTACCCAAGTTTCAAGAAACAATTTCTTATACGATAAAAAAGAGTAAAAATTTTAATTTCCGAAATTACAAAGTTCTATAAATTTTTCAAAAATAATATGCAAAATTATCATTTAAAAAAATTGTTCATTATATTTTTTGTATTGTTTTTATAAGGTGTTTCGAAACTCATGGGTAAAAATTTAAGGAATGATAGAAAAAAAAATCTAAACAAGCCTTTTTCACAAAACAATATACTTGCGGAGAGCAATCGGTGAACCGTAAGATGGCGCTATAATGAAACGTACAAAGCGTGATTTTTTTTACATATCGTCATTTCTACCGCGGATTTCAGGAGACATAGCGACGTACAGTAATCCGGAAAATGCAAAAAACATGCATTTCATGAATGGTCTTGCAAATGGTAATGCTCTGGAAGCCGAAAGACTACAAAAGACTGCATTTCCCGAGAAGACACGTGTGGAACCGGAAAATGTTCATGCATCGATGAAATTCATGAAATTGCATCGATGCTCGAGTGAAACCATACGCTTTATCACCGTCATGCATGATACAGAACGTGGCAGGAGTGTGGGAACACCTCGAATTGAAGAAGACATCCTGTAAAGAGGGGGAAATCGTCTGGATATTAGCACGCGAGAGGTTTCCAGAGCCATAAATGTGCCCCACTCGATTGTTTGGCGAGTATTACGAGACAAAGTATTACACTCCAACCATGTACAGAAAGTGCAAGCATTGATACCTGTAGATTATGCGCCACTTGTCGAGTTTCCAAGTTGATTTTTACAACAGCTATCTATCTGAGCAACCTGATATATATATATATGCACATGTGTTATTCAAGGATAAATGCACCTTTACTCGTGAAGGCATTTCGAAAACGCGCAACCTTCATTTGCGGGTATCTCGCAAACCGTACTACACACGTCCTCATGCATATCAGAAGCGTTTCAGCGAAAATGTTTGGGCAAGAATATGGGGGGGGGGGGCATTTGATCGGCCCATATTTTCTGCTATTCCAACTAGACCGCAGATCCTACTTCATATTTTCATGAGACGTATGGCCAAAATTACTTCAAATTGTTTTAGCCGACATGCAAGCACGTATGTGGTTCCAGCACGATGGAGCATCACTCCATTTCAACTTGGATGTGCGGACGCTTTTAGACGCTTAAATCCCAGGGAGATGGATTGGTCGGAATGGACCAACACATTCACCGACTCACTCACCTGATCTCTCTAGAGAGAATTTTTTCTTGTAAGGCCATTTGCAAAATCTCGTCTACGATAGCCCCATCCACTCTTATCAGGACCTAGTTACCAGATTTCTATTGCTGCCGGAGCCGTCCGAGAAATGCTGGGTATATTTGAAGGAATGAGTCGCTCGCTATATTGCAGATGAAACGCATTTCGACAGGTGGTCGCTCTTTTGATCAGTTTCTGTAATTTTCCATACATGCTGTCAATAAAATTATTCAGTACCTCCTCTATCTGTTTAGTGCTTCGATGTTTCAAGTGACAGTAATTGTCCAGTGGTTCACCGCTTGCTCTCGGCCTATGCTTTGTATGGTGAAAATTGCTTGCTTAAATGTTTTCTATCACCCCTTAAGATTTTTCACAGAGTTTCAAAACACTTTACATATGAAGAGTAAATTATTTTCTATATTTATCGAAAAAATGTATGGTTTTTAAGAAATTATACCTAAATACAACTATTTTTGAAAAATAGTGTTCATGTTCAACTTAAAGGAAAATAAACTTTTTGACCAAAAAATACTTTTGTAGTCAAATAAAATAATTAATTATCATAAGTAGGCACACAAAAATATCCTAAGCTCTATTAATATTTTTTAAAACAAATGTCAGAAAAAAAAGAGTAAAGTATTTTATCAGCCTCGCATGTCCGGGTATTCTTAACTCGTCAAAGAAAGCTTTTTGTTTCACATCAAAATAAAAGAGGGTATATTTATGTTGGAAGTTTGCTGTAACAAAATAGGCAGAGATAAATTTACAGAAATAATCCGTGTGTCTAAGAAACGTTAACATCTTCAGCAGTTTTAAGTTTTGGGTAATTGATAACTTATCTAGTTTTAGAAGGAGAACGAAAAAGTTTTCCATCTTGAATAATATGGCCTAAAAATTCAATTTTCTTGTGTAGAAATCGACATTAATGAAAACTTATTTCCAACCCATATTTACAAGCAATTTTTAAAACTAATTTTAATCTATCGATAACTTCAGACTCATTTTTATCAGAAATGTGTCATCCGTATAGAGTAAAACAATTCCTTGAAGAATTAAATCATTTAAGACTGAATTAATGAAGTGTTGAAACACTGGAGGACTTGTAGAGAATTCTAAAGGCATTTTACAAAACTAAAATTGACCATTGTGAGTGACAAATGAAGCATACGGATGACTTTGTTAACGGACATATATCGGACAAACCCGTTACGTAAATCAAGGTTACTGAACACTACAGCATCCTGAAGATTATCTAAGATATCCTCAACAAGTGGTAGAATGATAACTAAAACTCGATTTAATTATTTAAAATCAATGCGCACAATTGGACTACTATCTTTTTTTTTTTTTTGTAGACGACAAAGAGTTATCTATCATAATCTGAAGAACAAAGCTCAAAACTTCGCTTTTTTTTTTATCCATTTGCCTATTATATCATTTACAATGTGACATTTAGTTTAAGTTAACCGTCTGGGGAAATGATAAATCGGTTCATCATCCATCACAGTTAGGTTTAGTTCTATATTCGTCGCTTTTATCTTATGTGGTTTAAATGACAAAAGTAATACTTCAACATCATTATGAATGTGGTAGAATGATAACTAAAACTCGGGTTTAATTATTTAAAATCAATGCGCACAATGGGACTACTGTCTTTTTTTTTTTTTTTTTTTTTTTGTAGACGACAAAGAGTTGTCTAACATTATATGAAGAACAAAGCTCAAAACTTCCCTTTTTTATCTATTTGTCTATTATTTTATACAATGTCACGTTCAGTTTAAGGTAACCGTCTGGGGAAATGATAAATTGGTTCATTATCCGTCACAGTTAGGTTTAGTTCTATATTCGTCGCTTTTATCTTATGTAGTTTATATGACAAAAGTAATACTTCAACATCATTATGAGTTTGCTTTGAAATGTGAAAGCCAACATCAAATTTAGGAGTATCATCATTGATTGCCAAAATAAATTGTTCTGGTGGAACGTCAGAAATTTTCGTGTCAAGTTTTGAAAAGTAACAACGTTTGGTTTATTAGACAAACAACAAATTACCTTGCTTAATTAAACAACGAATAATAATAATATCAAAGTTCATTGAAGAAATGGGAGCAACATTAATGATGACAGGAAAGGGTTGATCATTAATAAAAACAATAGCATAAAATGACCAATTACGGGAATTTTTGAAAAGACAAAACCACCAGTTAATACACTATCGCTAATATTTAAAAAACGAGAATCTAATTGATGCCAAAGCTATACACTTTCTTTCAATAACTTGACTTCTAATGTCAATTAGAGACAATATTTTTTGTTGAAAATTTGAACTTCTTTACACATAGCAATTAACGGAATCACTTTATAAACATTATTCAAATCTTTGAAAACAGGGGCAGTTAGGATACACATTGGATTTGTAGCCTATTTTTTTAACTAAATTTCCATTAGTAATTAGAGAATCATTAAGTTAGTTTCATCATTAGCTTAAATTGTATTTAATAACGAAAGAATAATGTAGACAACATTTTTGAGCCGGAAATAATTTTCCTTAATTTCACGATCAAATAAAAAAAGTTCTTGTTTCATTTTATCCATCGTTTCGTACAAATCATTAGCCTTTTAAAAAAACTCAAATTACTAGAAAAAAATTAAGATCTTTATAACTTTAATTTTCTTTTCAAGGGAATTTAACAAATTAGACTGCTGTAAATTACTTTAGTGCTGGGAAGAATTGCTCTTTTTTCTTTGAACTTTCTTATTTTCTAACGAGGAAATTTAATACTTCTCTCTCAGTCTGTCTGTCTCTCTCTTTCTTAAATTATTTAAACTCCTTTAATAATAGAGATAATACAGTCAATGGCTACGAATTTAATTATTTTGTTTTATTTATTTAATTATTATTTATAGAAAATGAAACAGATCGTAAAACTTTAATTATAGTTAAAAATTTACTTTTTACTTGTTATTCTTACGATTTCTCTACATAGTCATCATCCACAGTAATGCATTTTTTTCAATGTTTCTTGACCTTCTGAAGGCCATCATCATAAAACTCAACTGATTGCGTCGAAATGCATTGTTCCACCTCTTGAATGACGTCATTTATGTTATAGAATCTCGGGCCTTACAATGGGCTTTTTTGAATTCTGAGAATAAAAAAAGTTACTTGGAATTCGATCGGTGAAATAGGATGGATGTATAAAAATTTCAAAGTCTCATCGATTTGATTCTTCAACCGTATTTCAAGATGAGTGAACTGGTGTATTGTTGGCAAGAAGATGTAAGCCTTTCGTTCCTTGATCTAAAAAATGCAAACTGCTCAGTAGTGGACAATAATAGGCGTCAGTGATGGTTTGATCATTTTCCAGGTAGTCAATTAAGATGACTCTTCGAGAATTCTAAAAAATAGACAGCAAGACATTCCTTGTAGACTACTACATTTTACCTTTCTTGGGGTGTGGTGAATCGTTATATTTCCACTCCTAGACCATTTCTTTGCTCTCTGTATCATAATGATAAATCCAAGATAGTTACCAAGATATCAAAAAAAAAAATTGTCTTGCTCTAAAAGATTCAACATCTCCTTTCACAGATAGCGCTGAGTTAGCTACTGAAAAGGAATTAGTAATCGTGGAACCCAACGTGTTGACACCTTTGACACAAACGGTTCTTTGTGAATAATTTTCCACGCCACTACAATAACTAAGATCAGTCTCATTCATGATTATTTGGATGGTTGCTCTTTGGTCTAATAGGATAAAGAGTTCCATTTCCTTCACCTCAGCAGCATCGTCCATGAATGATGATCTCCCACTTCTTAAATCATTTGTGAGGGACATATTACCAGTTTCAAAATTCCTTTTCCACCTCACAATAGTTTCGTATAATGGATTATCAATTTCATAAATAGCCATTATTCATCATAGATACCTTTGGCATTGTAACCTTTCAAATGAAGGAATTTGATCCCACTACAAACTTCTATTTCCTCCACAGAACAAGTTACTCAATCTACAGCTTCCTAAAACCGAACAAATCAATATTGATAGCTACACTTTACAACATTATACACATAAGGATCAGTTAATATATGGAGTTAATTTATATCAGATAAATCTCGGTTATTTCTTAATGATACTTAAAACTTCACTATTCCCTCTCCTAGTTTCGTTACTTATTTACTTATAGTGATGGTGGTTCAAACAATACTTGTATTTGAATATAGATAACGATTACAGTGATTGAATATAGAATTACAGTAAACGTTGTTACCATTGGATGCTTCCATCTGTTAGACAAAGCCGAAACAAATCTAACATTATTTCATAAGTTAGATATGATTTGATGGTCATTTGCTACCTAATCAAAATTAGATTGCTGCAGCTTTGAGTTGTCACCAACGGTGAGACCTGGATTCATCATTATTCACCGGATATCAAGTAAAAATAAAAATGTTGGTTTGCTTCCTGTTAATCTTTTCCAAACAAGAAAAAGTTGGTATCATTGGCAGGATAAGTTATGATAAAGAATTTTTGAGGTGCGAAAGGCGGCATGATCACGAATACGAGTAACTGAGACAGCTGTCTTGTGTCATGATGCTTACTAAAAACAAGCCATTTTCAACTATACGAGCATCATCTTTTGGGATTTCTAAGAACTTATTGAACGATCCTAATACATAAGTATCGTTGCTCTCTCTCTCTTTCTCTCTCTCTCTCCTCTCTCTCATTTTACTTACTACTTGTACTTTATTTATTATAATTAATTCTTTATTTATATACTTATTAACTTACTACTTATATTTTCACTTATTGGTAATAATTTCCAAATTTATTAAATTATTTATATTAATTATAAGTTCACTTCATTTATATAATTTCATTTTTACTCTATCTCAATGTATATTTAGTAATACTAATATCATTTTCATAAAAATAGAGAAAGTGAAAAGTATTTTTTATACCTTTGCTTATTTTTGTTTTTGTTGTTGTACACTCACGTCGTTAATCAAAACATTTAAGTCTTAAAATTTCTTCATCAACAGTTCTAATTATGCTTAGTTTTGACGTCACTTAATTACTTAAGAATATTGATATAAAGGTTAAAACACTCTTAAATGTTCTTATTTTAAAAAGAAATATATTGAGTTACAAATATGAGAATTTGTATTTAAAGAAAAATTTCAAAAAAAAGGACTTAAATTTAAAGGATTTTTCTTAATTTTGTCAAAATTAAATATTTTAAAAATATTCATGGCATATTTAGCAAAACATTCAAAAGAAAAATGTTGATTCTGTACCCAAATAGGGAATTCTGTAACATTTAGAACAATTCATTTAAGATGTTAAGAATGATGCAGAATAAAAATAGAGAAAAATATTTTCCATTTCGAGAAAAATATATAATTCGCTTGATTTTAGTATTTTAGAAACTAAAGACTAATGATGTAAACAATGCCACCGAAATTGAAAGGCAATATAATATGGAATATTATTTCATCCTTATTACAGTGATTGTTCGAAACTGTGGCATCGCATTAACTTAACATTTCAATAACTTACATAATACAGATAGAGGCAACGCAACAAAAGCTTCAACTTTCTAAACAATCTAAAGTATTAATTATTAGGAAACATTAAAAACAAAAATTCGAATTTCGAAAGCCAAATAATAGTGTTATGAAATGCACAATTTTTTGCCTGTAAGACTCATATGAGCATTTGAGATCTTGAGTTGGATGAATTGAGCAATAGATATTCATTGGTATCAGTGCATATGGTAATATTTTTTAGTTTTTGGTCGGTCATAAAAACTTTATTATGTGTCTCTCTTTCGCTTTTATTACTAGTTTTTAGTACTGATACTCTAATCAATTTTGATAAAATAGCAAATTTAATAATAATTAAGTCATTTCAGTGTCATTATTGTCAGTTTAGCTTTACATAATAATAAATTGGTTAAATTATTCTTAACAATATATTGCTTATATAAAGGGAAAATATTTGTTATGCGACATAAGAGCTCAATTTCTTAAGCTAACCGACTACGTTTAAAACATGATTTTGGACTAAAATTTCCAAATTGTTTTTAATTATATAATTATAAGACCCAACTCCTTAGTTTTCTAAAAATTCTTTCGTTTTGAGTCTAGGATAATTAGAAACGAAATTATAATAATTTAAAACTTACATCATAGCAGTCAACCAAACAAGAATTGTCGATTTAAATGTTTTTTTTTCCTAGAAAGCATAATTTTTAAAAATATTTCTTGCTTGAAAAGAGATTTTATAAAACTAAATTGAGACATATGTATAAAATTTGAATTATTAATTATTTTCATTATTGTTAAACCTATAAACTAAATATTTAGTTTTAAAATTGATGATTTTTTTTTATTTAAAGGTGTTTAAGTACAATGGTATTCGTAAATTTGATTTAAAAAAAAAATTATCACTATCATCTATAACTTTTTCACATTTAATTATAATTTAATATCAGTTCACTGTGTTGACCTTTGTCATAAATGTGAATTAAAAAAATTCAGTAAGAATAATGCAGCGCAATTTTGTATGGAGTGGTTTGTTATGGGACAAATTTCACCATATTTCTCCTTAATTCCTAGATTTCTTTAACTTCGTTTAATAAACGTAGTACTTTTGGCCTTTTTAAAAAAATCCTGAGTCATAATCCTCATAAAAAATGTGTTGAAAATTTATTTAAATACGTGTTTTTAAAGAGTTGCTTCAAACGTATTCGAATACTTCAAAAATGAAGGCAATACGGTCAATGATGATGGATTAATTTTTATAATATTCATCTTACACTTATTTGTACTTGTTTCACTTACCTTCAGACCATTTATCCATAATTTAATATATTATTCATCAAAGAGAGAAGGATTGCCTTTTTAATAGGAATATGTTTTATGATGATATATTATTTATTTATAATATATTATCTCCTAGAATTTTTTGCGAAACACTGATAATTATGTACATATATTTAGCTTCGTAAATTGTAAGCTTCTATTGCGGAAAAAGGGATACAATCAAAGAGCTAAGAAAAAAAATGATGAAATTATTAGACATTTGATACTTATAACAAACAAGACATAAAATATATTTTTTTGAATTTTTCCATTATTATATTGACTTTCTAAGAACATAATGCTAAGATAAAACTAATGGCTCTAACAAATCTGCCGTACCAAAATGAAACTCAAGTCACCGCAACGTGGTTTACAACAATAATTATGAAATAATTTACTTTATCGAATTATTTCTATCGCAGCGTCATAGAGACGATATCTATAAAGTTAAATGTGGTCACATTAATAATAACACAGGCCTACGATGGGAAAAAAATACAAGGGAATTGATAGCTGAATTTTATGTAGTTTTTGGTGTTGATTTCAAAAATAGTAATGAAAATTTTGTATCATGCTATATTTAATTGAAAAATTTAGTCTTACTTGGATATTTATTGAACATTTAGCAATTTTTTTTCAACCTTGAATTTATTCCCTCCTTGACGGACCTTCATTTTCATTATACCTTCAACTTACAGAATACCACTCTGTGATACTTCCCCGTCCCAATCTCCCGTTGCCCATAAAGTCGATCGAATCCTTTTCTTGGTTCACTGACCTAACAGGAACTCTCGCTCAGCTAGCGTTATTGGTAGTCACGTTTCGAGTTTTATCTGGATTGATTCTGAACGTATTATCTTTCCTAAGACTGAATTATCTCGACTTTTCTGAAGTCATGTGAAAAGATATAAAACAGGTGTTCTCATGAGGGACTCGGTTTATCTCTCTTTAACTTAGAAGATCGTCTACTTACCGAGATCGTAGTAAGACAAAAAAGACGTTGAAATTTTGAACTTCGTCTCAATGTTTCTTCCATATGTCGTGCCGTGAATGCGCTGATACAGTGTTGAGTGGAAACTTCATTACAGAAACACTTTTAACAGTTTTGTTTTTTTCTGTGCGTTTCGTGAAACATGGCTCCGAGTGCGAGACGTTGCGAAAATTTGATTTTTGTTACATATGCGGCGAATAAAGTGTAATTAAAAATCGTATGAAGAGGATTACAGACATGTAAGACAGTTTTACGTTGCGCATTTTAGCATGAAACTTGGATACCAGGGCTAATAGTAGGCTTCTCATAAAGTTTGTGAGCAGTGTCTCAATGATCTACGCTTCTGAATCAAAGGAGAGAAGACTGCTTTACGATTTGGAATTCCTATGATATGGAGGGAGCCGAAAAACATAACTGGTGATTATTACTTATGTTATTGCTATGTCCGAGGATATAACCACAAAAATCAAAAGTTAATATCTTAACCTTATAACATTCCATTGGCCATATGCCCGATTTCTCATAGACCTAATGGGCCTTTGCCTTCCATTGAATTGTCAATCATCCCTTCAGAGTAATCAAGCTCGGATCATCCACAAGTTGAAGGAGAGAGCCATTTTGATTTCATGAACGTAATGTGCTAATTCTAAGAAATTTATACTTTGATCCTCAAGTCTAAGCTGTTTTATTTGTTTGAATCCTAAAAGTTGACATACGAAAGAACAAAAAATGCCGAAATTGCATTTCCCCCTTTCCCACCAATTTTGGAGAATATTTAAAAATACTTTTTGAAAACCGGTTAAAACTCACAAACGAATCATCAAATAAGATGTGAAAATATTTTTAAAAATCAGAAGAAATATGAATCCGCAGGAATCTTCATTCTTTTTCTTTTCCTCTTTCGCATATACTTTTTTGTATTTAAAGGATTAACACATTACGTTTCCAAAATCAAAATGTCCGGAAGATGGGAACCTAAACAAATTACTCAAGTTCTCGAAACTCAAATCTTAAAAACTTGCAACATCGCAAGCCTAAGGCCGACACCCAAGGTCACGTAACGTATCAAAGGAGGGGGATGAAGAATATAATGATTTCTTTGATGAAACAAAACATCTTTTTCGATTAAAAAAAATTCCTAAATGTTAATCCTAAGAATTCAGGTGGGTACTTATACATAAGGATACTTTTTTCACATTAAAATGTAATAAGTAGCAAAAAGAAAGGTACCACCCAGAAAAATACAGCTCAGTATTAATTTCAGATCATATCATTTACTGTTTGTTTTAAATAATATCCATAACGTCATTTTAATGCTTCTTATTAAGGTTTTGGCACTAACTGTTACTTCTATTTTATTATTAACAGTGATTGTGATTGTTTATTAACGTTACATATAGAAGCAACATCAGGGTATTAGCAATGAACCCCTCAAATTTGAATCTCTGTCATCTGATCTGGCACCGTCATCTCAAACTTCCACACCACAACAATGGGAATTTCAATCAGATCAGATTGGGACTTCAATCAGATTTAATGTGCTTCAGCCGCGATAGCTTAGTGGCTCCGCACTCACGGCTAGCGGGTTCGTTGAGCCTTGGCAGCTAAAGACCCACCGTGTAGCCTGAGCTGATGCACGTTAAATCTATCGAGGCCCAAAGTCCTCCCGTTGGAGTGGTGTGGAAGTTAAGAGAGGGGGGTGTCAGCTCAGGTGTCATCTTCATCACTTGACCGTGATTCAAAATTACGAGTACCGTTACCAATAGCCCTAGTGTTACTTCAATTGTGACGTTAATAAAACCATATCAACTAAGCCCTGCTATACGGCGAGTCTGTACTGGCATAAAAGGTTCAAACGCACTACTCAACGAAACTTACACCAGTAGCTAGTCCACTTGGTTTGATTACTGTATTTCCTCGACAACTTGATATTAAAGTGAGTAAATGGAAAACTCAGGATTGATTGTTTGTTTATTAGCATCACAACTAAGAAAGAACGCAATGACTTTTTGTAAATTATTCAAAGAGACCGCGCTCACAAACAAAGAATTGACGTCAAAATTCCTTGTTTGCCCCCCCCCCCCCAAAGGGTTATTGGTAACCTGACCGCACAATTCGGAACCACGGTAAAGTGGTGAGAACGACACTTGAGCCAATACCTCACGCTCCAATTTCCATACCAAACCCCAACAATGTGAAACCTTCAAGCACCGACAGATTTAACGTACAATTACACTTCGGGTCTTGACTGGAACCATGACTCAAGCCCTTGACTCTACTGAAACAGGATTGGGGTGAGTTCGCGACCGCAGTCACTAGGCAGCCTAGAAAATTGATTAAATAGTAATATTTTGTTCCATACTGTGAAAGTTAAAATAACGTTTGTTGCTTTTGTTAAAGTTTTAAGCGTTAATTTTCTGCTTTAATTACAAATCATATACTCACAGAAAACGAAAATACTTCTTTAATATACTCAACCAATTTTTGTAATTATTTCTTTCATTTTAATTTTCGTAGAAGACTAAATGACATATTCTTTCGCCTTATTTATTGCCACACAAAACGAAAACGAGATTCAAAAGATTAATTACTTTTGACTCCAAGTCACTATTTTTTGTTTCTGTATTGTTCAAACAGGACCTATTCATCTCATTCGACAGTGAATGCCAAGTAGTCGTGGTCGCGAGCTCATTTCTGACGTTGTTTTCACCAAGTCGTGGGTTCGAACTCTGATGCCACTAAAAACCAAGCGTGTCGAGGGGCTGATTTATGTTACATATGTCGAGTTCCGTTTGGAAGTCAGTAGAGTGGTGTGCCAACTCAGGTGTTATCCTTGTCACTTGACTGAGACTCATAATTGCGAGTCCGTCGTACATAGCCCTCCTGTAGTTTTTAAATACGACATTTATAAACAATTATTTCATAATAATTCTCATAATATCTAACTTTTAAATATTTTTAGTAAAATATTAGAATTAATCAAAAACTGTGCTAATTAACTGAATGCAACTTGCGAAATTAAATTTTAATTTACATATTGTTTTTTTAAATTGCCCTGTCCTAGTAAATTGTTTTTATATTTATTTATTTTCTGTAAAATTGCTTATTAAAATTATCTTTAACTTTTTGCATATCATTTATAATACTCTTTTCAGTTGTATGCATTTTGAATCTATTAATTAACCAACGGAAGAGTTTTTAAAAGAAATTATTTTCATCTCGATCAACTTTCCATCTTCATTGGAAACATTTTTACCAAAGGTATCAAAAAAATCTTTTTTTTTCCCTTTCATTTTTGTATAAAATTTCATCATCTAGGCCTCCATCTTTTCTGGTAAAAAACACCTCCTGTATTGCAGAACCAATCAATTTCCATCTTGGAAGAGTTATCATTCGTGTAAGCAATACAATAAACATTTGAAGATGAAAGTACTTTTAATTCAATCAAATCTTACATTACTATTATTAAATATGTGAGTGGACAGTCATAATCTTTTCAATCTTTTATTTCATAACTTTCGATCAAAACTTTTTTTTCTTTTGTGCACAACCTTTCATACTATTTTTGGAATTTTAGCCAAACTATTTCTAATAGATTTGATGGCTTTTCTAAAAGCAAAACAATCTTAATGCTCTAGATACGGGAATTAACAAACTTTTTTTCACTTAATGTAATTCTTGCGTGACCTACTTCTTTGATATGAGACAGGCAACTAAGAGTAAGCCCTAATGTCAAAAATTAAGGACAATTAGAGTATGGCATAATTTAGGATTGTAAATAAAAACATTTTAGTGTAGATAAATAAATTTATTATACGTGTGTTCAAATACACCACTTAGAATTATATGCACAATTTGTAGTAACTAAAATTCATCTGGTAGATCAAATGGGATTCTAAAAATATTGACTATTTGCACTCCATCCTAGTTACTCATAGCACACTAAGCCCAACACTATATTAGTTTCAAGTGTACATACAGTTGACAAAAAAGTAATTAGAACATAGTTAAAATTAGAATTTGTAAGCTAATGAAATGAAACAATCTACATAGCAATTTTTGTTAAGTAATATTCAAAGTGAATGTAAACTTTTTAAAATAAAAATAACAAAATTAGCGTTACAAAAAGGTATTAGAGCAGAAAATGGAGTATGCAAATTATAGCGAACCGTGACAACATTTAACTTCAAATAAGCATCAGTTTTAACTGCATCAGTTTAACTTCAAATGAGCATCACTCAAAAACAAGCAAATTTAGTCTGAAGAAGTCTTAAAGAATGCATGGAACACCATTTCACCAAATATCATAAAAGATTATGTTGTATCAATGCTGAGATGTTTGAATGCGGTAATAGTAACCAAAGGATTGCATTCCAAGTATTGATTTTTAATGTAAAACTAGATATTTTATTTTATATTTGATGCAACATTAAAGCATGATATTCTAGTACTTCTTGCAATGCAAATTCTATCACTTTTTTTGGGGATTTTTTTTAAGTATCTATTTGATATAAAATATATTAGTATGTAAAAAATGTTTAAGAAACGAAATTACTAACCCGATTTTGTTATTTTATTGCTTTAAAAACTACGAATTTCACATTGTTCTAATACTTCTTTTGTCAAATGAATATAATGTAAAAAATACGGTTGCTGCAATAAAGCATAATATTCATTTCTTAGCTACGTTATGTATAATAAGTTTCAAATCTCTCTATAAATGAAGCATTTAATCAAAAATTATGTCTTCAATTTGAATAAACACCCTCTTAGTTTGAATTTTTCTTTCCAATAAAAAACATATAAAATAAAGTAACATTTTCCCGAATAATTAAAATAGATATAAAATATTTTAAGGAGTATGAATATAAATTTGGTGATATGGAAATTCTCACACAAATGAGTTATTAGAACAAACATAAAATTATCTTCAAAAATTGGAGAAAAAATTTAATTTCACACAAAGCATCATTTTGCTGTTGTTATTCGTTGAGATGCTCTGTATATTATTCAATACAGAAGTCTATATTTTTGATGAAGGAAAGTAGAAATGCCATAGGATCAACATTACGTTCACAAATTCAGAATAGCTAGTAAACGGCAGTCTTAAAATTTACTATTTGATTCGAAAAGGAAATAATTTTATGATTTAATGAAGGCAATCAAAGTTAAAACACAGACAACGTAAATATCAAGACAAAAATTGTTGAAAATTCAACGAAAATTAATTTCATAATTTGCCATTTTCATTTTTGCCAAAAACCGTGAAAGCACGCTTAAGAAATACTTCGATTTGAAATTATAACAGAATTAAGAGAGATATTCTCCATAAGCTTTGTAGGTTTGTTAATGGATTTGTTTTTCTTTATATTTTATAGTGCCATGTGTGTGTAGACATTTAAAATTATACCGAACATTTGAAAATCAGATTGACTTAGTATTTAATTAGAAAGTTTAAGCTCATTTTAGTGATTGCGAAAGATTTAGTGTAGCTTTGTCAATATTTGTAATTTTCTTTATCTTTGACAAATTTAGCTCTGATGTAGATACAAAAATGGTTGTTGCTGAACAATTGAACTATAAACACAAATAAGGTTAAATTTAGCTTCCTCATAAGAAGAATGTGTAACGATATTATTATAATACATGTCATGTCACTCTATTATTCGCTGAAATCGAACGTTTCTTTCATAATAACCCTGAATTCATTAAGATACAAAAGAAAAAACATTTGACGTCAGAATGTATATTTACAATAATGAAAAACTATTTGTGGATATAGCAAATAAAAAATTGTAGATTTTCGTTGTATTTCGATATAATTTTCGTTGTTATATTTACTACCTTTATATGAAAATCAATACATAAATTTTTATTTCTTATATATTAAAAAAAAATTTAACTTTTTATGTATGTGAAAACTGTATCAATAGATGTTTTTTACTCTCGGTTCTTGTGTGTATGTTTTAATTTAAATGAAAATTTATATAATTTGTTAGCTCTTCTTAGCTATATATTAAATTTCGAATTATTGATTAACTGTTTAAATTGTAGTATCTAGGAACCTTAAGGACTGAATTAAGGACTTGTGACTATTACCAAACAGGATGCATCGATTAAACAAGTAGTTTTCTCCATTCCGATAAAAGTTAGAGGATTAGACATCGGTCTCAGGTGTCTCACTCTCTTAAAACTCCTTTTACATGAGTACGTAACTTAAAAATAATCGAGAGATATATGGGTTTGTTTACACGTTTACCAGTCTTATCACGTGTTGTTGTTTTGGGGAACAGCCCGCAAATAATTATAGAAACTGCTTTATAAAATTAAATATTTTATAGTTGGTGAAATATACATCTGTGATCATAATATGTACTACTTTTCTGCAGGTGGCTAAGGTAGTCTGGTGATTATTGTCGTTGACTCGCGGCCATCATTGTTTTCGTCAGTTAGTGGGTTCGAGCCTTGAAACCCAACCGCATAGGGGGTATGATGCATTCTAAATCTGGTCGAGGTCCCAAGACTTTCCTAGAGTGTGGTGAGGAAATTTGGGGAAAAAGCTCGGGTATCGTCCTCGTCACTTGACCGAGGGGCAAAATTACAAGGTCCGCCCCCCCAATAGTTGTTGTAATCATGTTGCTCCTCAGTGTGCATTAATAAACAATCCCAATCACCGATTTTTATACATTAGAAATATTCATATTTCGATGTAAAATCCTACACTAATCTCTTTCAAAGTAGTCCTTTTGGGTTGTCTTGCGCTTCTCCCAACTATTCTGCCACTGTCAAAAGCAGCATCGTAACTCTTTATTTGAGATGGCGTTCAGCTGATTGGACCCATTCTCTATGGACTGAAATCTAACGGTACTCTTTAAGCTTCTTCACTCATCAGTGGTGAACCGACGACTAACAACTTCTGCTGGTAGGAAAAATGCATGTACCAAAGGATATCCCACCAAACACGCACACATATCTACTTGCACCAAACTATGCCACACTAACTTCATTTACTTACACAAGAAAAAATATAATTGGATAATTTTCAACATTGTAGTAATTTTTTTATTATTTTTTGAGAGAAAAAATTCGAGTCAATTTCATGGAGATCATAAATATATATTTTCATGTTCTCTATAATGTAAAATTTACTTAAACACTTTATTTTAATTGTTATCTCATGGATTCCAATAGAGACACATAAAATAATTTTCTAACTTGATCATCATTTCAACTGCCTCAGACTATTGAAATAAAGTTTAAAATTAGCAACAACGGGGAAAAGAGGAAACAGCATTTTAAACAATGAAAAAGGGGAAATTAGCACTAATATTATTTTGAAGGGACGTTTGCACCATCAGACGAATAGAGTGGCGATCGCGCGGAAAGAACTCTTTAAAGGTTTCCTTATTCATCTCATGCTTGTTTCGGCGGCATGACATTTATTCGGCAAGATAGCTGTCGAACTGAATTTCCACCTGGGCAGTGTAATTCATCAAAGATCACTTGACTGTCGAACACGTCCTTTCAATGCTGTTTGAGATATTATCAGTCTCGGAATCCTTAAAAATTAGATTGCTGTAGACCCTTAAATGGTCATACCCCTAATCCGAGAGCCAGAAACGATTTGGGACTTTTTTCCAAGTCTGAAATTATAAGGGACCCTGGCAAAATCCAGTCCTTTATCAATTAAGGCAAAAACTCTTTTGTCCATTCTACCACTCTGAAAAAATAAGCATCTAACCCTCTTTCGATCCCACCAAACAGGCTTACCTCTTCCATACTTTATTTTTTAAATCTAATTCTCAAATCAATACTCACAATTACTCCTTTACTACCAATATTAACACTTTTATTAATCATAATCATCAAACAAAACTCAGGACAGAAACTATACAAAATCTACACCTATATATATATATATATCCTTCTTTCATTCATCCATCTTTCATTCCTTTCACTTCCAGATGAACAAAAAATCTAAAAGCCCTCCCGTTGAAATTGCACATTTTTAAAATTCACGATACTCAGTCAATCCAGTCTAACGTGGGGAAAAAATGGCGAAAAGCAAGTAAAATCTGTCCCATTCGGGTAAAAGTGTTTGGAGAAAACCTGGTTGAAATGAAAACTCATGCCATATACCCCGATTATTTCCAATACAAAAGGAAAAAAATAGTTTATCAGCACACTTTCCGAGAAAAAATTATGATATGTATGTATAGGCGCTGATTATAGCATATATGCACTTGTAGACCTTGTCGAAGTTTTCGCAATCATCTATCGTAGATTATTATTAACAGTTCCAACTTGCTTCATATTGCTTCTATCTTCCAACGATTGGGGGATACATCATCGACCACTTCATAATTTCTTTTCTTAATGTGAGTGTGTGGCCTTCTTTCATGCATCCAAGTTGTATGGTTCAAGTTGTACGTTTAATTCAGTAAGTCTAAATTTTGACTAACTCTTTCAGAGGCGTTGGACTGCGGTATATAAGTAACGGTTTTGATATGTTCGATGTTCAGCATGTGACACAAATCTTTAAAAGTATTAGAAATGAACAGGGGTCCATATCATTACTAATTACCTTAATTTGAGTTTTATATTTTTGAAATAAGACGTATCGAGATATTTATTTTTGAAAAAAGACGTTTACTACGATTTTAGCTGCGGCTTTTCGCAAAGAGACTAGTTCTACTCATTTAGAAAAATTGTTTACTATAATTAAAAGGCAACAGTACTGCTCAGGCTTAGGTACGGGATATGGCCAAAGCATATTTAACGAAATGTGTTAGTTCGAGTAATTAGATTCATTTCATATTAAAAGTCCAGCTGGAAGTGCCATTTTAACGTTACAATGCTGACAAGTGTCACATGTTGAAACATATTCTCCTATTATTTTCCGTATGCATATTAGGAAAATAGCACGTGTACTTGATTCTGTCGTAAGTCTTCCTTACTCCAAAATATTCTGATATCAGATTACCGTAGAAATTTTGTAAAATAGAAAACAGCAATGACTTAGAAATGTAAGATTAAATATTTAGCATAAAAAAATTCTATCAATGAGTTTAAGAAGTTGGGACAAATTTTCGCATATCACGATATAAAATGAACTATCCTCCAAATTTCTGAGATATCTATAAATATTTCCGAATTCAAATCCCTGTTTCGTTTGTGAATCAATCAGATTACTCAAAAGAAAACTAGTGAATGAATAATGACGCAAGAGATGTAGCATTCTTCAGTCTCGTGACAGGAAGTTCTGGAGAGCACATCAAGCACTACGTTCTGACTTTCAGGTCTATGTATCCATTCCACATAATATTCTGCTAATTTTAACCCCCACCTGTTCATTCTGCTAAAAAAGTTTTTTCCTTACTAAACTTAGTGAGTGCTTGAACATACACACAAAATGATCAGATATTTCTTTAGTCTTTTTTACTGATTAAAATATGACCAGAATTCTAATAGTCACCAAATTAATAGCCAAACATTCCTTTTCAGTTATCGTGGAATAACGTTTTGCCGAACTTTAGATACGCGGGATTCAGAAGCCACCAGTTTCTCTCGCTGGGTGGAAGTTTAGATGGATTAGGTAGCGTCAAAAGCTTTTTGCGCGGCCGAAGATCATTTTAATTTCTCATACTTTTGGGTTGTTTTTAATTTATCCTCCTTTGGTTTTTATTTTAATTTCTCCTACTTTTTCTGTTTTATTGTTATTAGGAATCAACCAGGGGTATTTTAATTCCTCACGAATAAAATGGCATTATTTTACATTTTAAGTTAACCCACAAATATTTTGTAACAATTCAAAAACTGTACTTAAAGATTTAACGGGTTTCTGAAAAGACCTCGAAGAAATTATAGTGTCATCCATATAAGCACAAGCAAATGACAGACCTTAATATAATATCAATCGCCCGCTGGATGTTGGAACCACTGCCAGATAACCCAGTACGCATTCAGGTGAATGTAAGTATGTTCAGTTCTTAGTTACAACAGGAGTTTTGGAATATCACCCAGATGGATCACTAATTGAAAAAAAAGAAGAAAAAACTGATTAGAGATCCAGGGTTTAGGTGATGTGACAGTGAAGAATTTTCATTAATAAATCATCTATTAATGGTGACGGATATTGGGGATATTTAATTATTTTTTTGAGCTTTTTTAAAGTAGTCGATCGCAAATCTGTAAGTTCAGAGGAATAGGTAGGCTTAGGATTGATTTTCAGACATAAAACTAAGGGTGAAACACATTAGAACTGAATGGAAACATTTGCACTTTCCCATAATCTATAATTGTACCTTCTCCTCGTCTTAATCAACGTGATAATCAGTTATCTTCAAGCGAAGAAAAAAGGATCATAGTGATCATAGTTGTTGGCTTGCTAATCTTTTAATCGGAAGAAATTCAAGAAAATGTTCATGAATATTGATGTCTCCTAGGTCAATCGACACATACTTTATTAGGAAAATCAGCTGTTCTGATTTACTCAATATAGATGAACAAAAAAAATCTATTACAATTCAGCAATATTTAGATATTTTTACTTCATTAAATGTGTGACTTTTGACAATATGTACAATTAGTTGAAGGGCCACGCTTAATGGTTTTACTGAAGTATGTGGTTATTTTATGTTGTTTTTTCAAAGATCTCTTTACGTGATCTTTCAAGACAGAATCAAATTCAACTCATAGTTGGATTAGCCTTAGAAATACTCAATTTTTTAATGAATACATAATTCAAGCTAGCGGGTTTTCTTGTCAAAAAAAATTGAAAAAAAAAGATTGAGCGTCAAATTTTTTGAGGTTTCATGATTTTGGAGAGTTTTTACTATATAACACATCGATCAATAACTCCCGAGACTAACCCAGAGATGGCGCTCGTAGTAAACCAGTAACCAGGTCTTTCTAGAGTACTAACCTTTGCTTGAAACGTGTCAAAATTTTAAGTCGATCGGAACAGGAAAAAGGTTTTTTGAAGTGAAGTGAAAAGGGTTTTTTCCAAGTGGGGGCCGTGATTGCTTTCGATGAAACAAAAACAGCAACGAGTCGATGATTCAGAAAGCTGTTTATCGCTATTTACTCGCAACAAAAAAGATTTCTTGCGAAAAAAAATTTTTTGGAAAAAAAAAAAGATTTGGAAAAGCGTTGGAACGATTGTATCACCCTAAAAGGTGATTAACAAAAGGTGTTATGCTGATGAATAAAAAAAAAAAATTGCAAAAAAAATGTTGTTTTCAATGTTAGACTCGGGAGTTATTGATCGATGTGTTATAACCATTCTCTATATCCATCTTTTGCTAAAAAAGATGTAGCCGATGCAGTAATTTTGCAGTCAATACAGAAACTAAGTCTTTGGCTGCGGAATAAATAAACCATTTTCTGTGAATTTTCTCACCGTTGATGAGATATCTTCTCTGTTTGTTTGAGTTGAGCCTACTTCCACTGGTATCAGTAAAGGAATTATAATAGTACATAGGGGAACGCTCAACCCGCTTTAAAAAAAATCCTTTCAGCATCAGAAATGTATTCAGACCGTAGTCCTGGGCTTGAACTTAAAACCAAAACGACAGGACGATCTTTATCTGTCTCCATCTGCATGTGCGATTGATGCATTTCTACATCTTTCGCTTCTTACTCTTTGTCTTCGTATTGCTCAATACAATCAGGTGGGTGCATGTGTGATAGAAGACCACACAGAAATTGATGAAGACTGTTCAATGACGTCCTCAATCACCTCAACTTCAATGCTGTCAATCTTGATTTTTTTTCACTTGTACTTGACTTTGAATTTCTTCAAAGCCCATTTCCCAAGTCACAGCTTGTTTTTTACGGATACTTCCGGTTTTGTTCTTCGTTTCCATAACTGACTACCAGATAATTTCTTTTTATCTTCGGACATTCTGTAAGTAAAGAAAATACGGAAATAAGCAATCATTAAGATACATCTTTAAGGAGAAAATCTATTTTTAACTAACACTCTTTCATGTTTACTTTTCTATCTCCCCTAAATATACTACTAGTATTTTAGCTTTGAATAAAAATACTAAGGCAGTTTGTTAGGTGAAAATCTATATAAAACAAACTTTCACTATCTAAAAAGACCGCCGAATCCCTCAATCAGTTTTCGAGCAAGAATTTTTTGAAAATGACCCTCGGAATTTTTGTGAATTTTCTTTTTCTTAGTGTATCTTCCACTAAAGACCACTTGGCGAAATTCTGGAGAACATGTCAGGAGATATTGGTGTCAGCTTATTAACTTGCTATAATGGCTTATCAAAAAAAATGTATATATTTGCCAGAGTGTGCAAACGCTTAATTTTTTTTTTTTTTTTTTTTTTTTTGTAATTGTAGCATTTCCTTATTAATAAACCCGTCAAAGCCCCTCTAGAGATTTTGACAACCTGGGCAAAGAATCCAACTGGCGTTTCTATATAAATACAAAAAAAATCTTGAAGTCACCAAATATTTTTTTATATTTCTCAACAAATATTTTTGTAATGACAAGATTATTGCCATGGTTGATTACATGATAAAAAGTAAGTAAAAAGGTTATCACCACATTATCAAATATAAAAGTGTAAAAAAAACTTATAAACTTTAAGCATATCACCTATAAAAGTATTTAAATAAATTCGTACCCTAATCAATGTAAAAGAGTCTGCCTTTGATTTAAAAAAAAAACTTGCTTAACCCTTCAAAAAGGCAAAGTTAAGTAGGCAGACGTTTCTCTCTCTGCGTTTATGAGTAATTCATTTTTTAAATTAATTTTATGATATATAAAAATTAAATCATTTTATCGTAAGGCAGACTACGAAAATCATGAAAATGATGTCACAGAAAAGGAGAAAAGTAACCTCTGTCTCTGAATTATTTTCACTGCGTTTATTAATGAAAATACTACGAACTTGTTAAAAAAATGGAGTAGCAAATATTTTTATTGTATCTGCCTGTCAGTGATGTGGTACGTTTTACATATGAAGAACATGAAAAAAGAGAAGATAGACTATTCCAACACTGAGTTTTCGAAGACAAATTTTTTAGCATTTGCTGAAGTCTAAAATAGTTTTTCTAAATATACGGTTCTATGATCCTATATGAACTTTGACTTTTGGCATATATTTGACAGGTACATATTAGTTGATCACTTCCTTTGTCTTCCATTTGTGTACAATTCTGTGACTAAGTAAAATATGTATAAAAAAATATACAGTAAGTAAAATATACAGTACAGTTGTATATGTATATATAGATTATGAAAAAGGCTTATGGACTATATATAGCTTCAAAGGAAAGGGTAAAAAGTGTAGGTGTGTAAAACAAGGACCAATATCTTCACTGCAGTTATTCAAATCCGTATTTTTATTTTGCGTCTTCTTTAATTGCATTATTTAAAAAGCTTAAATACATTTAAAAAACGTTTAAGCCAAAGATTTAGACGTCTATCATTTTCATATTCTATTTTTGGGGACTACGTTCAACATAATCAAATCTAGAGAATTGACGATAAAATGATTCAATATAGTTATATTTTAATTTTCAAAACCAAAAAATAAGTAAAATTAGTATATGTGCAAAGGTTTGTATTTTGTATTTTTGTTATCCATAAAGCACTTTTAATGAAACATATCAAAGGTAGACATAACCATATGATTTAGGAGTACTTTATTTTCTTGTAATTTGGACATCCATTTTTAAAAAAATATCAGCACTATCCTTGCATAATTTTTCTTATTAATACATCTGCCCACTCGAATTACCTTAAACATCAGTATCAATGACGATAAAATCCTATGCCTAGAACGCCACCTCTTCCCTAACTATAATAAACATTCTATATCTAAGGCTACTCTTAAATAAATATTTTCTATGAACTTCTAACTCCACAAAATTTTAATTGTGCTTTTTCAAGTACAGATCTCAAACTAGATCATATTCATTGGCTATTATAGTTAATCCATTAAGTTTTGATTTTGTAGTTGTGCTTCTTAAATAACCATTCCTTACCCTAAACATTTTCTGACATATCAGTTGTGAAACTTTTTTCCAAATGTATTATTTTACCTTGCGTCCACGTTATTTTGCCAACACGCTGTTTTGTTCGTTCGCTACGTTGTTTAGCGCTCTATCTCTCTACTATTTTTTATCTATACCCTGGCACCTGAATGAAATTTTAAGACCCACGCTATAAATTTTAGAAACCCTAAGACTTGATCAAAATAGCGCATAAATACTTAAATTTTAACACACTTATATTTTCAACAAAATTCCATTACTGCATTACAGAGAAATGCATAGTTAAAAACGCCTTAAAACAAAAAATTAATTTAACTTTTTCCGATTTTTTTCGTAACTGCTACTTTGCCAGATGCTTAAATAGAACCAAGTTATAACACTAACTAATTTAAAAATTGGTGTTTTAGTAGTCTCTCGAACACAATAAAACTGAAGAGAAAGTATATAATATAGTGCAATAAAAATTAATATTAAACGGATAGTGATAAAAAAAACGAGAAAAAAATATTTAACTTGGATAAATTATTATTTAAACTTGGTCGCCTAAAATATTTCCTATTTATAATCCAAACATATATCATTTCAAGATCATTTTCAAGATTTAAATTACTCATTTTTTAATGCATACTGGCCTAAGTTTTTAATTGCTGTGAATATTTCGAATTTTCAACTATTATGAAGTCCAGCGTTTGTTACCAGATGTATTTATCTGTTACGGGAGAAATCTATAGAACGTTTTGTGGCCATTAGTACATAAAATTATATTATTTTATTATTTTTTAGAATTTTTTTCCTTCCTCCGCTCACAAACTGCATTGTGAAGAATAGCGATTACGTCAAAATATAGAGTTTGATATGCGTATATGAATTTATAAATTTTTCAAAAATATATTATCTTCTCAATTTTTAAAAATATGAGTACTCTTAGTTCTGGAGATTATTTGTACCTAACAATTAATGCAACTGAAAGAATGGAAATTAAAAGGACATTTTTACGTGTGTTTGTACAATTAACTCTTTATTAATCAATCTAAAATATGCGCTAACAATAATAAAAAAAATACTAAGATCTAAGCAGACTGCTTATTAAGTACGAAAATGTTTTAATCACCTAGAAGAGCCTTTTGACCCAGTTTGGGTAATTAAGGCATTTTGTTATTCATTGTGAGCTTAATTAGCTGAATTTTTTTTAAATAATACTTAAGTTACCAGTTCGTTTCATTACTATTTTATGTCTTTTCCTAAGATGTATTCTCAAAAGGGATTATTTTATATTCACAATGAAAATTAAGAAACTTAAAGATATTTTTGTTGTTTACTTTTATTTCGCTCCTTTATTACTACAATAAAACACCAAATCTGTATAAATATCAAAATTAATTTAAATACCAGTTAACGATATACTAAAGAGTAATTTTTATTCAAATTGTTTTCATGTATATGAATTATTTCTTTTCCTTTCACTATCACAGTATTAATCCGCATTTCAAGCTTTTTTCTCCTCTTTTGAAATTCTATTTTATGCAAATAAAATTTTATAGAACTGTAATGAATCTGTGTATAGGTGCTTTTTGTTGTGTCGTTGTTTCAAGTAGAGATATTATTTTCTCAAGATGAGACTTGAAAAAATATTTTTATTAAATAAAAGAACAATGGAGTTCTTAATCACGTTTTATGAGTCTTTGGTATGATCCAGAGGTCACATATTTGGAATTTAACCGATGGAATTCCGCCAGCACTTCCAATCACAAACGCGCTGCTCTATTAATGTTGCGATCGCGGGCCCTTTTAAGATCAACAGTAGAAGTTACAAAAGAATCTGAGATTGAAATAAATTAATGATGACATTTGCTTAAAACAAATACACATCTCCGAAAACGCCGGTATTAGATGACAAAGTTAATGAACTAGAAAACGAATTGCTGTCTTTCTACTTTCAAAAAGAATGTCATTAAGGCTTCATACATTCTTTGAAATTACATTATTTCATCTACAGTCGAAAACAACTTTCATAACAATATTATGTTATCTGATGGAAAAATATGAAATCCAATTATGTGCGAATCAATCAACTAAATTCTATTATTACATAATAACGTAAAAAATAATACTGGTATACAGTGTAATTGCTCGTATCGAGTTCGAACATGTTTACATGTATGTAATTGTGCAATAAAAACCAGGCAGGATTATGCTTTAAACAGTTATAATAGATAAGGGGCTATCGTAAATTTTAATAATTACTAAGAAATGAAAGAGACATCCGGATAAAATTTATTCTGCTTACTAATTGATTGATCTTTGAGTGTATAACGTTATAAATTACAGCTATTAATGTTGAATTATTTGGTTTCTGGAAGCCGCAGATATATTATTTCTAAAAATAAACGTAATAGAAACTTAATTTTTATTTATTATTTTTAAAATTTTTCTACGTGTCCCTATTTGAGTGATACATTTCTTTCAGCGTTTTTTGACCTTCTGAAGGCCCTCATTGTAAAATTCAGCAGATTAATTGGTTGGTTGGCTGTATAAAATTACGGCACTGAATCCTCTTGAGATGCTTTGTGCCAAACCCAAAGTGAAAATCTTATCTTTTTAATAGTTGAAATAATTTAAAATTCTGTGCAGAGAATAAAATGTAGATTTAAAAAAATTCTTAAATGGGGTAATTCCAATATCATTTAAGAAGTGAAAGATATTTGGTAGGGGATTTATCCGAACAACATCAGCTAAAGATAAAGTGTAAGATTTAAAATATTTAATGCAAATAGAGTTAAAAGCAAAGCATATGATCTACATGTGTCTCACAGTCAGAGGACAAACACAATGATTACACTTAGAGGCATCTTCCCCGAGAAAGAAAAGTTCATGTGCTTTATCGTTCATGAGCGTCATCGTATGCCCGATATAAAGACGTGTTAAAATAAGGCCCTGTTATCTACATGAAAAGGATTTGTAATGAGAAATTTATGTTTTTATATTATTTGGTTTATTGTCTATTTTCAGATTCCATTGATCATGTCAGTAGTATCTATCTTCTCAATAATGCTTATTACTTTAATATCCAACTTCCTGAAACCAAATAAACCAACATCAATAGATGTAGTTTACAGCATTATATACGTGAGCATCAATTTATATACAGAATAAATTTTATCCAGATACCTCACTTGTTTCCATGTAATAACTAAAACATTACGGTACCTCCTCTCATATTAGTAGTGCAACGGAAATAAAAAAAAATTACATCTCAAATAAAAAGTTACGACAGATTTTTTTTTCTGTACAGTGCTCTGTTTTGTAATGCTATCAACAACCTTTTAAAATATTATATTAGGGGTTAATTACAGAAGAAATAAAAACACGTGAATTTTGTATGTGTGAGAGAAATTTTTACCAGAATATTAAATTTAACTCGAAATCTTCATTCATTCCGTTGATAATAAGTTTCATTGACATATGTATCAAGATAATCTATACTGAGTTTCAATGATTAAGGTTTTTAAAGTATTATATGTAAATAAAATTTTTTACTCATTTAAAATATGTTGTACAAAATTAATATATCCAATAACATCATCATTGGCTGTATAAAAAACATGATCAAAACAGTTACCAGTTACATACTACCTTTCCTAGGGTTACCTATTTTCTGGCCACCTTAAAACTCCCTAAACTATAAGAAAAATAATACAAATTTCAGATGCTCTTTTTTTCAGGCTTTGGAGATTAAGAATCGCAAGGCTCATGTGCGCCAAATAAATTGTCAATTTTTTTATGCAAGACTGGATCTGATTGTTACTTATCAGTGAGTACCATGAATTTTGAAAATGAATCGTTTTTTAAAAATTTGTTTTTGGAGAAAGTAAAAAGAAAATCAACATTAAAATATACTCAAAGTTCAAAGGTGGTAGGCAACCGTTTTCCTGCCAAGTTCGTTAAAAACGAATAAAATGGATCGCACCGAAATACTTTTTTTCCGAAAGGAAGAAGAAAATTAGCATAAAAAAGTATTAGAAAATCGAATGATGTTAGTCTTCTAGAGGTAATTTGAATATCACAAAATTTATTTGGTAAACGTTGTCAGCAACCGTTTTCCTGCCGATGGATGCAGACGTCTCTTCAGAATAAGGGGAGTGAATTTTTACCTTTCTTTTTCAGTCATTTTATCTTTTTATGCGATGCATTTTTACATGTCTTCATAATAATTGAAAATCTTTCAAAATTATAGTTCCGACAACACGCCGTCTTGATCCCAATTGAAATGACAACGAGGTGGAAAGTATCGCGTTTGGCGCCAATTAAGCGTGATTTTTAAAATCTCGCCAAGCAGCACCCGCAAATTAAGATTTTACCCAATTTTTAGTAGTTTTTTTTAATTAGCAATGATGCTATATTTAAAGTAATTATAGTAATGATTGCAAAGTGTATCAGAAATTATTTGTGTTAGGAATAAGAAATAGGCACAGAATGATATTGTCCATATAGTCCTAAGGCTTTGAACACAATGTAGTATTGTCCATAATTTTTTTTTTCCTTTTTGTGAAAAGTACATGATTATAATACTCTCGTCTTATAAGAAATCGTCAGCATAATTTTTCTAGTTAATGAGACCGTCTTCTCCTTCTTTGAAGCAAAGTCAGTGAAAACAAGCTTTTGTTTTTGCTTGGATTTCGGTGTATAATAATGAATCCAAGTCTCACAGACGGTGGAAATTTGACGCAGGATAGCAACAAATATGTGCCGCTGCAATCAAATTTTAATTCGGCAGCAGCATTTTCCAATCAATATTAACCCATGAATCAGTGTCAAATTTGTTTTGGCAGCCTTTAACATCGCAGCACGCAATATTATTCCAAAGTTTCCTTTGCAATGCCATCTGTCATCAGTGTCTTATGAACCACCTTCATAAATAAAAACAATACCTTTTTCAGAATAATGTAAAATAAAAGTAAAAAAGAAAAAAAAAAGAAAGATTATTACATATAAACGAAGAATTGTTCTCTTACTGTCAATGCTTCAGGGAATAATTCTTTGTTCTTAAAAGAAATTTAAACGCGTATCTCGGACACACGAAAATTGATTGCCAGCAACTGGCATAAGAAAGGCAGTTAATTAAAATTTTTATTGCCTGCGTTAAACAATAACCCCACCACATATTGCATGGCATTAGTGACTTCATCATTGTGAGTCCCGTCCAAAAACTTCATAAATTTGAAAGTTTCGTTGCAATCGACATACAGAAATAAGAACAAATCATTAAACTTGTCGTACTTTGCTTTTTGTTCTTTTTAATTTAAATTCCAGACTTCCTGAAAAATTGTTTTCGAAAATAAATGACAAAATTTGTTAACGTGTGTGTTCAAGCAGAATCCGATTTGAAAATCTGAATAAAATAAAGCCTAATCTGATTTGAGATCAGTTGGCATCATTATATTAAAATTTCTCTTTCAAATCGCATCTAGTTGATTCCTGTAACGTGAAAATTTAGAAAGTTGTAAGCAAAATAAAAGAAAGCAGTCGTAACAATCGTAATCAAAACAATCGTAAATTATATTAATTCAAACTATATATATGTATATACTTGTTCAAGGAAGAATTATTCATCAAAACGGATCTTGCAAAAAGAAAAGTAAAATAATTATTGTAGGCGTTGGTTTTTTGATATTACATTTTTAATTTGAGAAATTTGTTCAAATCCAGTATTTTTACTTGTTAGAATTTTTAATACAATTTCTATTGTTTCATTAGAATTGTAAGAAATTGTTACTAATTTTAAAAATTAAATCATATATCTTAAACTCTTAAAAATAGTTTGCTCTCACGCTCACATGCATGCAAATATTTTAATCAATAAGAAGAAGCCAACACTTAATACTTTTAATCTTAATGTATAAAAATATTATTCACTTCCTACTTATAGAAATCAGTGATAAAAAAAATAACTATTATTTATAAATCAACAACATTTGAAAACGTATAAATTCTCTTTGAACATCAGGTGGGGGGGGGATTAAAAATGAATTAAATATTGTAAGGATTTATAATTTGCTTAAGAGTGCACTTAGAGGAAACACGAGAATTGTTTTCGATGGATATCATCATAAAAACCCTGGTTCAAGTGACGAGGTCGACACCTGATTTGGCACCTTCCTCTCCAAGCTTCCATCCCACGCCATCAGGAGAACTTGGGACCTCGATAAGTGAGACATAGATCAGCCCCGCTACACGGTGGGTCTTTAACGGTATCAGGAATCGAACCCACGACTCGATGGAAACTACGGCGGCCGCAAGCTCGCAACCACGACCACTTCACTACTGTGGATAAATATTATAACGAATAGTCTTTGTTGTGATTAAGAGACAGATATTCAATACTAATAAGTCAAGAATCTTTCATCATTTTGCCAAAATTTTGAAAAAGCAATGACAAAATAAATTAAGGGAAGGTCCTTATAATAATGAGAAAATCTACTACTCTACTATGGGTTACTCTAAGAAGTCGACTTCAAATCACTGGATCTGATTCAAGTAGATTTTTAATGACAGATCCGAGTTTGGGATACCTGCTTAGTATATCGCCTCGCAATTGTTCGAACCAATATAGTGTTTCTATGAATCTATCTAATTCCTCTATCTTCTCTATCAAATTTCCTCATTCTCATTCCCTAAATTTCTTATGCAATAATATATAATGGGGCTATCACAAGGCGAAGTTCTCATATCAAACTACGTAGTTAAGTAGTCCCAAAGGTTAGTTAAAGAGAAAGGCGCTTGAGAACCCGCTGCAGTATTATCGATGGAACTAAAAATAACAAAAACATTCATAATATATTTAGTATTTATCGGATGCTAAGTTCCATTTGCTGTCTTATGTAAAAAGCATTTTTTAAAAAAAAAGAATCCTAATAGAGTAAGAAGACAAAATATAACGAGAATAACACAGTAGAAAGAACGGATCAAATGTTTTTCGATTGATTTCCCACAAGCATTATTACATTCTACCATCCATAAGATTATACGGCTTTTGTTTCAAGGAAATAGGCTCATCCCATGCAAATAAAAATGTTGATTTTTTTTTTTTTTTTTTTTTTTTTGCATAAGTAGGACAGCGCATCAGTTAAAGATACCTGTGACAAAGGAATAAATTCCAAACAAGCCGTATAGAATCCAATAGATCCTCTGACAGCTATATTTTTTGTGATAAATAATTCCGAGTGCCCCTTAATATGCATAATAAACTCTTCGAGTGTGGCACAAAAAGTATATTTTTTGTCGATAAATAGTATTTCAAAAAGCAAGTTGAACTTACCATAGCGTGTTGTTATCTGTTCGACGGCTTCAAAACAAAACTTACACCGATTTATAGGTTAATTTTGATTTCTGCTGCGCCAAGTTGTCATCAACGCTGAAACCTGAATTCCTTATAAAACATCGAAACTAAGGAAAAATCGAAAGAATGAGTTTCTTTCGTTGAATTTACTCCAAAGAAGACGAAAATTATCTTTTCGGTCTCAAACGTTATGGGAACGATTTTTTGGAATGCGAAGGGAGTCACACTCATGACCCTCTCTGAAAAAAGTAAAACGATTACTTACTACAGTGAGCGACCCATTCCTAATACCCTCTTTCCTATTCATAATACAGGTACTTTTTGAACCACCCTCGTATTAACTTATCTTAACAATTTCTTTGCGATGGCAAATACATTTAAATTAGGGAGTGCAAGGGTAATTTAATATGTTATATCCCTCATCATCACGGTCACTGATGATGAAATAAAAGACGAGGCGAACGTGACATTATTCCTTTCATGGCGTAAAGCAGAATTAAAAAATTCTAAATTTAATATTTTATTTAGTTCACAAAAACCAGAAAGTACAAGCTCCTAGAGCAGAAATAATCTTGTGAAACAGTGTCAAAAGAATTTCACCTTGTAATAAGCAAGAGTGAATGCTTATTTTCTCAACGATAATATCTTTTTCCTTTTTCGCGATTGTCTAAAATGCGGCGTAAAATGCTTCGTTAAATAAAACAGTTTTGTAATACTTGAATTGAAAAAATACTCATTTAATTCACCTGTTTTACAACTCAAAAATTTATTTTAAAACTCCAGATTTTCTGCCTATTGACTTGAAACACAAATAAAAGAAACGAAATGACGAATGCTCTTACTATCGTATTCTTTGTATCCATTAATAATTATTTTGTTGAAAGATTTTTGTTTCTTTCTTTTCTATTATGAGTGTTTTTCTACATAAATATTCAAATATTTAAGTTATAATAGCTCAAAAGAAAAAGTCATTTATTGTGTTTTATTATATCATTTTTATAACGAAATTTTTGCTTTGAATTAATTGTATTGATGCTAAAAATTAAAGGGGTCACAATCCATAAAAACTTACCAAAATATAAAAAAAACTTACCATATTTTAATTATATGACTTTTCTAAGTATGTACAAGATTTCAAAGCTCTAGCTACATTATTGAACGAATTATTTAAGTTCTCTGTAACAGAGTGCTAAAACACTTCATTTACCTTCAAAACGTTAAATTGTTTTTCTCAGCTTTTTATTTTTCAGCGTGATCAAGTGCTTAAAATGCTAATCATTTATTGCAAAGAATATAAAGTTTCAAAGTTTTTTTTGGTTGTTTTGCATAATACATTTGATAATTCTGTGTATGGAATAATGATTCAGAAAAATAATGATTTTGAACCACAAAATTTGGTGTAATTGTTTTTATCGGGTTTTTTTTTTTGTAATGTTTAATAGGGAAAAAAATTATATTACTATAAATATCGCTAATACAACCATATCCATGCACTTCAATATGGGAAACACTCCTAAGAAATTTTGAAAGAAATTGCTTTTTTTTAAAATATTAATATTAAAATAATTAGTTAATAAGAACTTTATATGTTGAAATATTTTGGGAGAAAAATATAAAATTTAAATAAACTTTTTCTAGATATATATTTTTTGTGTGTTCACATGTAGGGAATATTAACGTTTTCTTATGAATATCTGATAAAAAAAATTGCTCTCAGGGTCTTGTATCGACTTAAAGTTGCAAAAGAATTCATTTAAAACGTTACAAAAATGCATTCTACTAACGACTTTATTATTAGTATTATTCTGTATTGTTAATGTTTTAATAATCATTTTTTAATATCAATTACCGAATCTTATTTCTCTTTACATTAAGTAACAATACGTGAGCCATCAACAATCAAATCTAGAGGATGTAGTTTTTAATTTGATCTGAGAAAACTTTAACCCACAGTATTAATAGATATACCTTTTTGATTTTACGTAGAATAAGTTATAGTTAATATTCCGCTCATATAAGTGTTTTGAACAACAAAGCATAAATTATACTGTCAGTTTGCAACAAAATTATCAAGAATTAATCAATACGAATAATTCTGGGAAACTTTCTGAAAATATTTCCTAATATATATCTTGATTTTCGGACAAATACCTAACAGTGGCGTCAAATTTCTCCTATATTGACAAGAAACTGTCAGATTATGAGAGAAATCGAAGTTATTAAAATGTATTTGAGTATTTACTTTCATTTCCTAAATCGGAGAGGAATTATTAAAACCTGCATCTGTTTTCTTTCAGAAAAACCGTTAGTTCTGAGCCGGATATCGTTCCGAAAATTTAAGATTAATTTTGTAGGATTTCTTCAATTTAATTAAAATGTCACAATAATTAAATTGAAAAACAACCTACACGAACTTGCTAGTTCAAAAACAAAACTCTGTCTGTTGAAATCATATTCACAGAATGATTTCCTTCTTCATTCTTACGACTTTTCTACTCAAGCAATTCAATATCTTTACTTACAAAAAAAATAAGCTTTGTTTTCGTTCTCACAATTACTTTGAAATACCACGTACTGCTCTGACTAATCTCAATATTCCTTATTTCTGTTATTCTCATAATACTCTTGTTGTTTATTTTATAATTTTGTAAAAAAAATACCGAAAAATTTCTTGAATATATCAAAATTTTAAGACTAATGTTCTTCCTCATAACCATCAAAAATCTTTTGTACACACAAAATAGAGTTTCTCCCAATAATACAGAAATATTCAAAAATTATCATCCGATTTCAAAACTCTGCATTTTCAAAAATAAACGACAAAGAATGATAAATAATATCTGAATACGAGGGGGAAATATGAAAGCTTTGTTTTGGGGAAAATATATGGCACTCGTGTGAAACTGTTTCTGGAAAGCTGTTTTAGAAGCTTTTATAGAGTTACCTCACAGTTGGATCGGTCGCAGTGGACCAGATGACTTGATGTTACTGAGTTAGCCACCTAAGTCATCTGATATGGCCCCTTGCGATTTTTTCCCTTTGGGGGTTTGTAAAAGAGGAAGTGTATGCGCCACTATTAACCATAAAGTTATGTGAATTAAATAAAGGATTTCTGCTGCTGTACAATCAATAATCCGATTTGGCGTAAATTTACATATTGATTTGCCATTATACCTGGATTAAAGGATGCTATATTGATCATTTGTAAAAAAAAACTTCTATGTTTTCCCTTTTCATTTATATATTACCTACAATTCTGTGTCTTTTAAATACGAAAATATAGCATGTAGAAATTAGATGATTCATTTTGTATCACCTTGTACTTCAGTACAAACCGTTTTGGTTTAATGGCGAATGGATCAATAGTTTAGTAATTATTCATTAATATATCACATAGAAGAAACATGAGAACTATTCGCGATGGATTTAGTAATTCTGAGCCACTATCAAATAAGAAGGGAGATACCTGCTGACACCCCACTTTGAAAACTTCCACCTCACGACTTGATGGACTTCGAGCCTTGATAGATTTAATTTGTATCAGCCTCTTTATATGACAAGTCTTAAGTGAACCCTCGACTCAGCGGAAACAATGCCTGCCATGAGTTCGCGACAATAATCACTATGCAACCGTGGACTTCTGGTTGCATAATGAATAAATGGATAACTAGGGAAAATAGCCTCTGTTGCTCCACATCACTCACAAGCAATCGCTTAATCTATCAATCATAATAAGAACATTTGATGAAAGGTTTGAATCTTAGTAAAAAGCCTTTTAAGCGCAATAAAGTTATAAACTTGTGATATTCACTGTTTTTTCTATTACGTCAATTTGAATTGATTTATTGAGTTCAATCCATTCTGCTTCTTCTAATGTACCCACATTTGTTTTTCAAATTCATGCAAACGTCTTACAATTAGCATTATCTAATGTTTCTCTTACAAGCTTCTGTTATGCTATGATTGTTTGTGAACGTCACACTGATAAGCAACTCGAAACTACTGGCTGCTTTGATCACTGTTAGACATAGTCCTCAACCCTTCCAACGCACTTGAGCCAATACGTGAATAATCGAACAAACACGACAGAGAAGAGTTCAGAGAAATATACATTACTTTCAGTTTCATCAAAAGAAGTATCTGATGCCTCGAAATTGAATCTATCGAGGCTTCATGGAATTAGAGAGCCAGGAATTGGATTGGTATTATGCTTCAAGATAAGATTTTTTAACAAGAAGCATCTTATTTTATTTGTTTCTTAAAAAAAGAAAGAAAGAACAGAAGATAACGTTTTGAACACAACGTTTAGAAACATAAGCAAAATGATATTTATGTTACATACAAGATTTTATTGAAAAGTAATGCCTCCATAGACACATAATTTATTTTCATTGCTATCCAATTTTCGCAATTCTTATTGTATCCAAAAGCTACGAGCATCACCCGTGTAATACATTGTGCATTTTGACAAGTCCCGATCCCTTTTTCCTCAATTGGGCCAACAAGTGACTAGTAATTCAAATATGTCGAAGAAGATTGCCATTGATTGTTGTCGACATCAAGCTTTAATAACAACTTTCATTGTCACCCCGAATAAAAGAGATCTCTGGTAACGTCTCTTTGGGAAAAGTTGAAAGTCGCCAGGTGCAGGATTATGTATGAAGATGATGATGCCAAAAGGGGGTATCAATATCTTTCCTCCTATTATTAAAAAGGAATTACTAATCGTATAAAAAAAAGGCTTTATTCGAACTTCAGCACAACCCGATGGTCTGTCGCCGAAGGTCGTAGTCTGTCTCGCCACTCACCGATCTCTCCTTCCAGACAACACATCATGAATTGCGCCTTGCGGTGAATGGATGACATCACGCGGAGGCGAATTACGTAATCTCGCCTGGAGTCAATTGGTTGATTACGGCGCAACTATACGTCATGGGTCTGGAGAGGACCGGATGAAACTGGAACGCTAAATGTAAAATGACACTTCCCTGCGGGTCGCCATCTTTTTCAATTCTCAGCACTCCAAAGACAATTGAGATTAAAGCAAAAAAAATTACAATACACAGAGTATAACAATTTACTACAAGATGTTTGAAGATTGATAACAAATTTAAAAAAGAAAATTGAAAATGGAGACAGTTTCCAGTCAAACTTCGTATGTTATATACTTAAGAAATAAAATTATTTTTTAATGTTTATTACTCAAAAATCTATCGATTTTCGTATTCGTCAAAAAATTGAGTTTCATTTTTGCATTTTAGCGGAAATAGCAATCGGGTTTTTCATTTTAACTAAAACTGTTTCTACGGTTTCAGTTAAAATGCAAATCGAAAAACAGTTTTGAATTTTACTAAAAACTTAAAATCACTAGGAATTTAGAAAGATAACAGATTGAACTAGGTATATAGATAACAGGAGAGAGAGAATAATTAAATTGAGACTGTGCGTGTAGGAGTGGTAATTCAATTGCATAATCACTCATTCTGATAACAATACACGGAATCTATGTTCATTGTTAAGGCACAAAATTAACCTCATTCTAAAGTTATGTAAGATATATTGAATGACAAAAAATAGGAGCTGTATAATATTTGAACTCATATTTTTTTTTAGATATGGGCTTAAGATACTGACTATTTTATTTCTAGGAAGTTAATGATTCTAACTTAATAATTATTTCCATAAAAAACAAAACTTCAGCTCATTTCATTTGCGGAATTGAACAGAGCGTAGGAAGTACTTAGCATAAGAACATAAGAAGAGGTGCCGTAAAGTTTTAATTATTACTAAAAAACTCCGTAGATATCTAGGAAAAATTTATTCTACATCTTAATTTAGCTTTACGTACGTAATTTTGTAAATTACAACTATTAATGTTGATTTGTTTCGTTTCAGAAAGGCGTAGATCCCTAAGTTGTAGTTATTACTAAGAATATTCGAAATATAGAAGCTAAATTTTTATTTATTATTCTTAAGACTTTCGAAAGTCGTCATGGCCACGATAGCCTAGATGTCACGGCCGCGAACTCGCGGCCGGCTATTTTCGTTGAGTCGTGAGTTCGAGTCTCGATGCTACTGAATACCCACCGTGCTGCCGGAATGATGAATGAAAATTTATAGAAGCTCAAAGTCCTATCATTAGCGTGGAATGGAAGTTAGGAGAGGGAGGTACCAGGTCAGATTTCGTCCTCTTCATTTGACTGAGGTTCAAAATTACGAGGTCCATCACCAATTGCCCTCGTGTTGCTTCCAGTGCGACGTTAACAAAACCAAACAATCGAAAGTCCTCATTGTAAAACTCGGAAGAATGAGCTGTACTCCTTACGACGGGTTACTTCAATCTACGACTTCCGAAATCAAAACAAATCAACATTAATAAATGTAATTTTCGACATTACGTTCATAAAGATCAATTAACATGTGGAATAAAGTTTATCCAGATATACTTCATTTGATAGAAAGAATTTGTGAAGTTCAAAATGTTTAGTATTACTTAAGAGACGGAAAAAGATTTTCGATGATAACTTCTTTCTAGTATAATTAGCGCAATGAAAATTTGATTGGGAAAATTGGATAATTTTCAAATAGGCATACTATTTTCTAAAGTTTAATATTTCATTACACACAAATTTTGAGATTAGTAATATTTTGCATTGCAAAAATCGAAACTCTAGGGATTCCCAAACCCCTGCATGACATCAGAACCTGTTTTTAACAATAGATGGCACTGTTAAGGCAAGTTGTGTTATTTTGTGTTACAATCTGTATGTAAGAATGATAGAAGATACTTAGAACATTAATTTGAGAAATACTCAAAACCATGATAAAATAAATTCACTGCTCAAAAAAATTAGAGAAACAAGCAAAATAGTGAAGAAACCATTGCGCGATAGCCATGTATGGGCATAAATTGGAGAATACAGGTGTAACAAAACGCAAAACAGAAAAAAAGAAGAAGAAACAATTGCATTTCTTTAGAATAGTATAAAACATGAAAGGATGCTTCAAGGCAACAATTCGGTTACATGTAAATGACAAAAAACTGATTGTTTGGAAATTATACAGGATATTTAATATGGTATGTGCCCCCCCTCCCCCTAGCTGTTTTGCTTGCTGCGCTTTTTTTTTTTTTTTTTTTTTTTTTTGCATACATGCGATGAGGTTTTCGATAGGACTTTGGAGATTACTGCTCCACTCTTGACGAAGTGTGATCTCCAAGTCTTGGATAGTAACATGAGGCCTTGATCTTGCAGCAACGTGTTGTGCAAGTATGTCCCGATCATGCTCAATCGCATTAAAATCAGGAGAGCATACTGACCACTTCATATGTTATATGTTTCAGCTTCAAGAAAGTTCTCCACAAGACGAGCTGCGTGAGATCTGGCATTATTCTGCTTTAAAAGAAAGGAATCATCAATGGCTGTAGCGTAAGGTATGACATGGAGTCTCAAGACCTCGTTTGCATACTTTTGAGACAGACGTCAAACTGCCGTTTCGAATTACAAGTAAGTCAGTACGTCCACCTATGCTGATTCCAGCTCATTCCATGAAATCATATCGTGTATAATGTATCGTGTATAATCATATCGTGTATCATATCGTGTTATGGGTGTCCCTTCTTCACCATACCTAAACACATCTGGTGCCATTCTAAACTGAATCGTGACTCGTCCGTATACAGCACTTGATTCCAATCACTTTACATCCAGTCTTGATGCTCAGAGATCACTTCCTAAGGACCGTAAGGTGTCTTGCTGTCAACATAATACACATCGTTGACTTACGTGCATACAGACCACCCGCGTGAAGCTTATTTCCGATGGCTCGGCTTGAGACCATGCCAAAAGAAATGGTCTTTGAATCTGCGTCGTATTGGAAGTTCTGTCTCGACGAGCTGTTAACAGGATATATCGACCATTATTTGCTGTGGTAGTATGTAGACGACCTTGTCCAAGCTGACTTCGAGAATGCACTGTTTCTTGGATTTGATTCCAAAGTCTTGCAATGACACTTTTTACCACTCCAACAGCATCCACTATATTTTTTTGTGTTTTCTTGGATTCCAGTCTCCCGATAATACGCCAAATGGTAGATCATATTATCATGACATTTTCCAGTCACTTTTTCTCAAAACAACAGCCGAATGGTTGAATTTCACCATTGATACAACGAAAAATGGTAGCTTCTAAGAAATCATGATTTCTGCACTTATATCCCTTTTCTGGTTTTTGACGTCATGAACGCTGATTTGCACATGAACTTTTCTTTTTCTGTTTTTTGCTACACTTTGAACTATGGATGTTTTGTTTTACTTTAATTGTTAGATGAAATATTTGAGTAATTTCGTTAAATCGATGTACTTACTTAATTTTTTGTGAGTAGTGTAGTCTATATCTTTAGAAGTGCTTTTTTATGTATTATTATGGATCGAATAAGTTTATCTAACATATTCCGGTCTAAGACGAAGATTTTTATTAGATTATAATAAAATTCATAAAATACAATCCTTATTATAATTTCTATCTAGATTTCAAAACTGTTCGTGTAAGGACTAGGGTTCATTTGAATTTGCTAAATGGCAGTCTACGATATTCTTCACAATGATCTTCGGCGTAGTCAGATTTTGAACTCGAAATACGCTGGCTACAAAGCTCGCGATATTACCAGTGATTTTGCGCCTTTTTACTGTGTTAAAAAAAGAACCAGACCAAAATTTTTCGTCAGTAAACAAATTACACTGGGGATAGATGGTTTAGTGCACGTTTGTAGACGGTCATAATGCGAATGCGTGAATTTTTTTTTTTTTTTTTTTCTGTCTTCAGAAGTTTTTTTCTGTCTGCAGATCGCCGATGTGCGATAAAATGTATAGAACATGTAGATTCCTAAGTGGGAATGAACCAGAAACCAATCATTTAAAGAAATCAAATAGGAAAAGACCAAATTTCAGTTCTGAAATAACGCGACAGACCAGCTGCGCTCCAGTGCTACTTTCAATAGAGGCAGAAATACTGGAGAAGTCTGTGGCAGTTCATGAATACGAGTACTTTTATGCACAAAAAATAAATGTCTTATTAAATATTAGTACAATAATATTTCGCTCTTTAATTGTTTTAAATGCCTTATCGGTACGTGTTTTTATCTGGGTCTGTTTTTACAACGTTTTTCTGAATTTCACTTGGTGTGTGTGTGTGTGAGTGTGTCATCAAATTTTCGATCGTTAATTTAACCAACTTCCCATCAAGCTAGAGCTTTGAAATTTTGGGAATCGTTCGTACTCGCCTAACAATGTAATATTTAGACGTTTGCGACAAGTTTTAACTAATATTTCAATAATTTTAATAAGTCAAAATATTCTTTCTCCTCGGCGCTTTTAGAATTGAGGGAAAAATTTCTTTCCCCCTCTGGGAGAACCGGGCACTCCCCACACCGCATGAGGTTATCGTAAACCTTTTGTACTCGCAAAGGGGAGATACTATCTCCCCTTTACAATCTCCGAGATAGTAAGGGTTGCTGACTTTTAGTCAGTAATCATTCGCAAGAAAGAAAGTTTCCAATATTTGGCGCCATATCACAATAATTTTTTCTGAATTCTGGTTCCTCTTTTTTTTAATAGAATGGCTTACAAACTTTCAAATGCATGTTTTGATTTTATATTATGAATTTTTTGATACTCTCACAAATGTCTCTTTTTAAGTAAATTTTAAAGATAAAAATAACTAACAGTTTTAACTAATATTTCAATAATTTTCTCTAATAAACTTTGCCACCATATAAAAACGTTGTTTTTAAAAACGTTGGTTTTTATATCGAATTATTGTCAAATCTGTTTGGTTCGTGTCTGAGTAGTACAATAAAAACACACACACATACATATAATGTTTTGTTTATTAAAAACATCAAAAAAAAAATTTCATCAAGCATTTCTAGATCCCCGTAAATCAAAATCATTTTTATATCCACTCAATAAGTATTTGGGAAAATTATTCGTTTGAGTTGTTTTTTCTTTCATGCATTATGAAGTTTTGTTTTGTAAGATTTTATGCATTAAAAGATGTTATGTATGTTTCGGTGTCAGCTTTCACAGGAAAATCTCTCGTCCCAAGTGATTAAGAATACTCACATGAATTCTAAATATCACTTTTCATATCAAAGAAAGAGAAATAAAAATATATAAGTGAAATATTGTAACGTTTATAAATATGTCGGCTTGAGATCATCAGTACTATAAAATCATTATTTGAGCTTTTAGCAATTAAGTCAGGTGACCACTACTCTATTTGTCGTCAGCAGCTATATATGTCGTCAGCAGCTCCGTTGCTATAGTAACGCAACAAACATACACATACACGGTTATCAAACTAAAAAAAACTGTTTGTTCTTAAAATGAAAACTTCTAGTTTCACAAAAAAAAAATTTATAATGAATAAAATCTATAGAGTTACAGTACTAGCTCTAATGGTTTTTTTTTTTAAGAACAGACTGCACAGGTATCCTCTCTTTTTCCTTTTTCATTGGTATTTCTCTTCTATTAACATTAATGTAGCAAGGTGAACTTCGAGTAAGTTTTAATAACATAAATGTTGTCGTTCCAATTCCTTATGATTCAAACAATATTAGACTAAGTCCATCACACATTTCACTCACTCACAAAAACTCTAGTACCATAAAAGCGTGTTCACACATATCAAGTTTGCTTAGTCACATACAAGCAGCCAGAATATGATCCGGAGGGGTAAATGGATAAAACTTTATTCCCATGAAGAAATATCATCGATTTTATTATGGCTGCGATAGATAAGTGGTCATGGTCGTGGATTCGAAGCTTACGTTATTTTATCTAGTCGTGGATTTGAGTCCTGAAGCCACTAAAGACTCGCCGTGTAATGTTATAGCGAAGCTGATGCATGTTATATTTTGTTCAGGGTCTTAAGTCTTCCCTAAGGTAGGATGCAAAAGTTTAGAAAAGTAGGTGACTATTCATGAATCATTCTCGTCATTTAACCAAGGTTCAAAATAGTGAAATCCGTCCCTCATGTTGCTTCTCGGTGAAACGTTGATAAACAATCACACTCCATCGATTTTATACGGCCATTAAACAATCTGTAAAGAGCAGTCAGCTTGTATCTGCCTCTATGGAAATCTAACAATGGAACAAAGTGTTCCCTCAGTATCAAGAATAAATAAAGTTAGATCACCATAATTTATTACTTGACATTTTGACTGCAGTTGCGATTTCCTGGAAGGTGAATTTGCCTACAGAAACGGTTCGATCTGATGTTTCCGTCTTAGTTAGCATATCGGCAGCTTCATTAAGTAACGGATCAACAGGTAACTGAATTCACTGGATAAAAATATCAGAGCGGGCGGCCAGACAACTCCCGCCCCTGCCCCGGGGGGGGGGGATAAATTTGATCCTTATCTCAAATGCTTCCCCATTTCTTAAGATATTATCAGTGAATAATTGAACATCACTATCGTTGAAACAAGGAAAATGACCCTATCCAGAGCCGCTTCTATTTGAGTTAATTATGAGCGAAAAACGGGAGAGCTCTTTTGTAACGTGACTCGTAACTAACATAATTCTAACTAATTAAATAACGTAATTTTAACTTCCACATCCATTTTTTTTTATTTTTAAAAACCTTCCATGCTATTTAATTACTGCATTGCGCACTTTTAGTCAGTTTCGACCACACATAATCAATCAATTTCGTCCGTCTCTCCCGTTATGAAAAGGCTAAAACGTACCCGCGACCGTTGAGAAGTATCATTGATATGTTTATAATTTCTCGATACGTAATCTCTAAGGTTAATGTGAAGGCTTAATATTGAAGAAATCGTAGTTTCAGACAGATAATAAACATTCATGCACTAGATCACCCATCACTGCAGGTATTACTTCCGCCTCAATCGGAATATCCAGAAAACAATAGTTGAAATTATTATTTTACAAAGGTAGTTTAAAAAAATACCTGTTTTTGTCGACAGATGGCATTTCTGAAGCGAGTTGTTGTTACCGATGTGCGCTGCTATCTTTTAAAGAACGTTTTTGTATATCGAACATTTATTTATAGATTAATTTTTATTTGACAGAAAATGGTGGTCAAATCAAAATTTGATTCCTTCCGCATCGAGTTGTCGTCATGAATGCCCATTGTGTAGAGTTGTCACTGGTAATGAGACCTGGATTTGTCGTTATACACCGGATATCAAGTAGCAATCAAAGCGGTGGATTACTTCCTGTGAGTTTGCTTCAAAGATGGTTGTTACAGTCTCATCGGCTGGAAAACTTATAGCGACGATTTTTTGGAAAGCGAAAGGTGTCATACTCATGGACTTCCTAAATAAAGGGAGAGATGATCAATGGGCAATACTGCAGTGAGTTACTCCATTTCCATTTCACTTTCCAAATTCCCCATTATGATTCCTAACATGAGTACTTTTTGAATGAATCTCATAGCTATTGTCAATCAATAAGAAATGTTGCGTCTCGCATCCTTACTGAAGCGTTGTCAAATTCATTCGATTGAAAAATTTCTAATTGGAAGGATCATAGATTTCACAAATATTCACAAGAATGGACAGGTGCATGCCCTGTCTTCGCTGCTATTGAAGTTTTGAGTCATGGACACTCGATTAGTGTTCTAGAAAGGAAAAGTCAGAAAATAAAATCTAACTGATATTTGAGCCGCTCAGAAGCCAATGTGGTTAAGTCCATTTTTTGATATTTTCTGATTTTTGGAAATTTTGATGAAATAAATAATAATCTTCTTAGTTATTAAAGGATTTACTCGTTGGTTACTTTTTTCTAGGTTAGACAGCCCTTTTTTTAATAGCTTCTGAATATATTGTATAATAATTTCAGAAGCCATTGTGAATAAGTCCACCTTTTATCAATATTTTTTTACATAAACTTTGAAATAAAAATTAAATTCTTCTTCTTCTTTCGATATTTGTTGGTAAAGCTGAAAAACAAGAAATTCATAGTAACTGTAACCGTTACTTCTAATTATAATTTTATGCATGTGCAAAACCATTGGAAGAAGCTGTTACCAACAGAAAAAAAATCAACAAGTGGACTAACAGTCAATTGGCTTAATATGAGATGGATAAAATTGGAAAGGTCAAACCCAAGCAGCATTAAGTTCAAATATAATTTTGACGAGGATGATACCTTTCATGTAATTGATATAAAAAAAAAAAAAATAGGTAGGCCAGTAAATTTAAAAAATATAACTCAACCTATATTATATCCTAATGGCAGAACAATTTCAAGAGAAACAAAAAAAGACATCATGTGTTTATTAAAGTATATACCTCCAATTAAACACGACTTTTACAGGACATTAAGGACAACACGTGGAGATCAAGATTTACATTTAAATAGCTCGGAAGAAGATGATGTTTGTTATGATGAATAAACATAAAACTTATGACAAAAAATGTTATTTTATTATTTTTACCTAAATTTCTTATCTTTTTCAGCTGCCAAAAGGTATAAGTCCTAAAAATTTTAAGATGCTGTCATTATTTCAATAAATACTTACGTTTTTATTTACACATCCTGTACATATCTTGTTTTTTGCAGAGTTTACACCTCGAAAAAAGACTTTATACACTTTTCTAATTAAATTAATAAACCAAGAATTTTAAAAACTAATGTATCAAAAAACATTAATTTTCTCAATTTTTGTGTTTTGGACTTAACCGCATTGGCTTCTGAGCGGCTCATTTATTTTATACTTAGAATGATCCAAAAATTAAATATCATTACGAATAAGAAGCAGAAACCTTTACTCGTCCCCAATCCAAGTTTATTAGAAAACTATACTTATCTAAAATAACCACAAAAGCGGATCCCAGTCAGGAATGATTCCAAATTCAATCTCAGTAATTCAACTATGGAATAATTCCCTGATACCAAACGTCACGACCACAAACCATTCTCTCTCTTTTAAACAACAAACTCTGAGCTACTTGTAAACACTTTCAGTCTTACTATCTTATCACTCTTATTCGTTGCACTTCAGTATATTAATGCTAACTTTTCAAAAGTTACGTTTCATTCATAAGAAGAGATTCTCAAACAACGTCATATAAAGTCCCAAAAGTTTAGTTAAAGGAAAACACGCACGAGAGAGCACCGTTACAACTATTCCTAATACAGCTAGCTCCTTAACAGTAATTCTGATATTCTTTATAAATAGTGAGTATAACAAGCGCTAATGATTCTAATTTGTAAAAACGATCTGTGCAGTAAGAATCTCTTCATAAATAAAGTGTTGTAAATAGCATTCCGATATCCATTTATGGCCCTGGTAGCCTAGTGGTCCGACTCGCAGCCGGCATTATTTTTATCAAGTCATGGGTTCGAGACCTTATGCCACTGAATATTCGCCATATGGAAGGGCTGATTCTCGTTGAATCTGGTCGGGGTCCCAAACCCGCCCATTGACATTATGTGGAAGTTTAGAAAGGGAGGTGCCGGTTCAGTGTCGTCCTCATCGCTTGAACGATGCTCAAAATTATGATATTCATCACCAGAAGCTCTCGTGTTGCTTCTCAGTGTAATGTAAGTAAAACAATCCAATCCGATATCTATTTATTTAAGCGACTTTTTTTTTTTTTTAAGTTTTAGTCATGCATGTTGCAAGATCCGAATTCAAAAAATTTAAAGATTCAGAGATTGTTAGAGGTTAATAATGTTGAAATACCTCATCTTGTTTCATGATGTAATACTTCAAATCTCTAAGCATATTTTAAAACTCTTTACTTATATTTAAGTCCAATAATTGTTTTGATTTTTTTGTGTTGTTTTGGGAATATATTATTATATAAATCTGCGTATAAAATATATGAGAATAAGATACAAGTCTTTAAACTTTTATGAATTTACTTTCAACTTAGCGTTTTTGTATTACTTAATCATGATTAATTTTTAGTATCTAAGACTTTTTTTTTTCTGTCGAGATAAAGCTGTAATAATAATAGAGAAAAAAGGCAAGTGAAAGAGTTTTTCTTCCCCGCGTTCAGAGCTCATAATTTCTTCTTTCTCAACTCATGTCAGTCTTGACTTTAATTTCGCTGAAGGTTTTTATCTAATTGTCTTGACTAGCTTAGTTACCATAACTTTATACATTCTCTAAAAGCTGATGGTTAAAAAAAATGGAAACAAGGAAATATTCTAGAAGAAATAGTCTCCTCGATTTTTCATCAAAAATAAAGATATTCAAGGGATAAAAAAAAAACTGCAAAGTGTTTTCATGGAAGTGACTGTATCATCTTATACGAAAGTTTAAAAAGATTTCTTCAGCTTTAGAGATGCACTTCGCTAATTAGAATAGAAAATGTGAGAAATTTCAGTTTCAAAAGTTTCACTCTCAATATACGAAGAGTTGTCCCTATAGATTTCATTCCAGACCTTTTTGGCATAAAATTATTTTAGTCGCGTCAATTTCGTTAAGGTGCGAGAGTTCCAAGGAAAATATTTACCAAGAAGGTAATGTTCACTTCGTGAGATAAATGTTGAAGGAGTATTCTATATTACCAATTAAAACCATTCATTTGTACGCGATTTATAACTAAATGAAATTTTTGAGTGTATTTTTTTTAAAAAAAAACACGCTTTTAAAAAATGAAAATTTTAAACAAGCTAAAAAAAACACTTAAATGCAAAAATTATTAGAAACAAAACATGAAAAATATGAGTAACATGCGTTGTGTCACAGTAAGAGATTCCCTCTGTTACATCCCGATTTCGCTACGTGCTTGTGGCAGCCGAATAATCATGGTTGTGAGCTCACGACTGTCATTGTCTTTGTCGAGTTGTGAGTTCGAGCCTAATGTCTCGAAAGATCCGCCGTGTAGCGGGGCTGTTTTACGTTAAATCTTTTGAGACTCCCTCCTGATTTACTTGGAGTCCTTCCGTTGGCGTTGTAGAGAAGTTTGGAAAGGAAGATGCCAGGTTAGATATCGTTCTCGTCACTTGATTGAAACTCAAAGTTATGAAGTCCATTAGACCATGTGTTGCTTCTAAGTGGGACATTAATAAAAATAAATCAATCAACCCAGTTTCTCTATAAGTCCGTATTTTATTCATCCTAAGTAAAAAATGTCCAGTTACTATTCAAGAAAACATAGAACCAAGGGCTTCTCTAATTTTTTTTAAAAAAATAGTTCAACATCAATACATTTATCATGCCTCTTAAACAGAATCCCAAGTGTCCACTAGAAAAGATTGATGTTATAAAATACTACTTTATCCTACTACCTAAGAATCCGTATACGAGTCAGTATGAAACGTGTAAGCTCAATCCGAATAGATACATGCAAGTATTCACCTATAATCACTTCATACTAATCCCTGAGAGTCAAACCTTCCAATCTTTCTCTTTTTCTTACAACTAAACTTCCTCCATTCTCTTATTACTAATTCTTCTAATTTTTTTTTATCAATACTGCTGCATTCTACGTTTTTCATTAAACTTAACTATATTGAAGCGTACTATACTTCAATTTATTTAGTAATGCAGGTTTACATAATGTACACAATTCAAGACTCTTCAATCAAACAATTTCTTATAATTGTCCAGAAAGACAATTGATATAGAACTGTACTTGTAAATTCCGTTAAAGCTCTTATTTGGTTCATACATACACATTTAGTAGATTTATTCTGTTTCATGTGTTCAAGCAGTTCATGTTCATTTCTAAAAGCTGCTTACGCATATAACCTTGAAAAGGAAGTGATGCGTATTTTCTAGTGTTTAGTATATATTAGCATTATTAGATTACACTTATATGGAGACACTCAGCTGATACCCGTATCCAAATTTTGCAAAATAAGTTCCTAAGAATAATCACAAATAACGAACATCCATCTGGGGATACTCATCTGCTACAAATATCAAAAAGATTCCATATTCTTCAAGAAAAAAATTTCTAAGAAATAGTAAAAGAATTAACGAAATTAATGAAATTGTCTCACTCAAAGATTTAAAAATTAAGCTAATAAGAAATTGCACAGCCTACTTTTCCAGAAAATTCATTAATATATTTTTAGATAATATAAACATTCTCGTAAGATTTCAATTAACCTTTGCACACAATAATGGCTCTCTCTTCGTTCCATGTATCTCATGTAATAACTCTTTCCTCCTGCAATTTCCTTAATATTCTCAATATTCCTTAATATAATTAATTATAATTCTCAATTCTGCCCCCTTATTTTACAGTCTCAGCTATTTCCTGATTCTCTTCATTTAACATGTAAGTTTTTTATTGTCAAAAATTGTATCTTGTTTTTAAATATTTATTTTACTTGGAATTATACACTTTTTCACGAATGAACTTTTTGTTTTGTATCCATTTTTAAAAAAATAGATATATATTTAAGCCTCATAAATTTATTTTACATTCTAAATTAGTATATATATTTATAGTAGTAAATAGGAAAGTTTTATTTAATTATTTACGGAACTTAAAAAAACCGTTTCATTAAGTACTTGTGTTAGAAATGGAAATACACTTTTGGCATGTTTAGAGATTGCTTATCCTTTTTTTAAAAAGTCCATGAGGATGATGTCCTTCCCATCCAGAAAAAACGTCACTGTAACTTTTCGGGACAATGAGACCGTCTTCCCCTTCATGGAAGTAGATCGACCAGAAGTAGTTCATTGTCTTGAGCTTGGCTTCCGGACTACGATGATGAATCCAGTTCTCATCTCCTCAACTTGACACAAAAGGACAACGGTAACTTGTCGTTGCACCAATAAATTTTTGATATTGCTGCAAATAACTACCATATCAAAACTAACTAATAAATCAGTATGAAATTTATTTTAGTTCCTTCAACAGATGGCAAGCCAGAATGGTAATATAAACTTGCCTTGGTTATACCTCCTGTTGTCAAAAACAGGTACATTTTTAACCACATTCGTAACTCAGAAGTAGATACTTATCAAGGATAACGCTTGATAATTTTTTTTTTTTTTTCCTTATTATGGGAGTGACTGGATTAAAGCGAGTTGAGCGGTCGCAAGTTCGCGGTCGACGTGTTTTTTTGGTCGAGTCGTGCGTTCGAAATCTGATGCTTCGAAGACCCACCGTGCAGAGGGGATAATGCACGTCTGTCGACTTTTCAAGTCCCTCAGACATGATGTGGAACTTTGGATAGGACTGCTAGCTTAAGTGTCGTCCTCCTCGCTTTACCTTCGTTCAAAATTGTAAGGTTCATTGCCAATAACCCTTTGAATTGTTTCTAAGCACAACGTTAATAACTTATCAGTCAATCAATCTAATTATAGGGGAATGAGCATATTTTTTACAACACATTCGTCGCAAAAATACATGAAGCTGAAAAAATATTCTGATAATGACGTTTCGATGTATAAGTAACAATGAAAAAAATTAGCATAGAACATTTCGAATTTATGCTTTATTTTTTGCATATTTGTTCCACATATTTGAAACTGTATAATGTAATGTATTGTGTTCTTGTTTATCTCGACTAAAAGTTATTCAATTCCGAAAATACCCTTCAATATCGTTTCGAAGTCATTAATCGAATGAGCAGGATTTTTTTTTTTTTTTCAATTAAGTGGTTTTTGAATTTCTTTATTTCTAAAAGTTTGAATTTTATTAATAATTTCATTAAAAAAAAACTAAAAGTTCTTTAAGCTTGTATAGAACTTGAGAAAAACTCTTCGAAGCATTTTTACGACATTTGCATTTAGATAATAGAATTCGAAAGTGTTTACGCTGTGATAATGTTTAAGTTGAATTTTTATTAATGTGTCCGGATTTTTCTCTTTTTACTTTTAGACTGATCGTGAACAAATATGGTAATCACGCATAATACAAAACTTCTAAAATATGGTTCAAGAATTGAGGGAGAGACTTTCACACGGACACGGTATCCTAGAACACAGTTTAAAAATTAGATACTTTCTTGCAACACTTAAAAATTTTAAAAGAAAATTTCATAGGGAGAGAAAATATTTTGTTAAAAATTTTTCATTTTAGCATGTATGTTGCATCAGGTTTACCTGCAGAAATTAGAAATTCATTACAATTTGAAATCCGTTTTTTTTTTTCCATGGTGTATTAAATATATTTTAATACTTTGTTTTTATAAACGGATGTATATTATTCAATCTTTTTAGATAAGCAAATAATGTTTTTCTTTTTGTGAATTAATTTACATCTTTGAGCGTTGTCTGGGGAAATGGGGGGAAAGAAACTTTTTAAAAGGCGTTTATCTTTTTTTTAGCAAAAGTAAGAACATTACGAAATGCATATTAACATGCAATACTTTTGATGAAAATTGATTTAATAATTATATTTCTCCAAATTATAAAAATAAAATAGTATATTTTTCTAATTTTTGAAATCTTACTCCCTATTTTGCCCGTGACCGCGGTAGCCTAGTTGTCACGGTCGCGAACTCAAGGGCGGTATTGTTTATATCGAGTTATAGGTTCAAGTCTGGATGCATTTTAAGACCTGCCGTATAGCTGGACTGATGCAAGTTCAATCTTGTCGAGATCCCAAGTCCGCCCGTTGGCATACTTTGGAAAGGATGGTACTAGCTTAGATTTCGCCCTCATAGCTTGACCAAGGATCAAAATTACAAGGTTCGTCATCTATACCCCTCGTGTTGCTCCAAAATGTGATGTTAATAAACAATCAAAATTCCACCTTTTTTGGCTCCAGTTCTTTGTTTCGCAAAACACGGTATCTTTTAGGCACGGAAAACAACCGTATAATTCCTATAATTTTTCTCATTCTGTTTCGATAAGTTTCGAAGCTGTTGATTGATTGTTTATTAATGTCGTTCTGAGAAAGGCTATTGGTAACGGATCTCGTAATTTTGAACCCCGATCAAGTTCCAAAGACGACACCTAAGGTGAAACCCATTATCCAAATATTCACACCACCTCGATTCAGTTAACGTGCACTAGCCTTGCTACGAAAACTGTTACTATACGAAGTGTCTTTGATACAGTAATAGTTTTTGACACTTTTGGAGGATATTTTTTCATCCCGTGGTGAGATCTGTTGTCATTGAGTGACGAGGATAGGTCGAAATACTCATTTTCGAATCAGCAGATAACTTGTCCGATCTTCTTTGCAACGTCTTTAACAACCAAGCTTGAAAATAATTGCCAGCCAGGCCAATTATTAGATGCTTTAAGTCCTGCTGTAGTTAGTTAAGAGAAAGAAAGTTGCTTCATACCTCCTTCCTAAGGAGTAAAGGCTTTTTAACTGTTGAGGAATTTTCTGAGCGATATTTTTAGAGAAGGTTGTTTTTCCAGCCATACCTGCAATTGATATAGACATACTCCAGTTGATATGATTATGATAGCCATACCTCAGTTACATTGAATATCATTTAGAACATTTCTATTTTCATCCATTTCATTGTCAATCTATAGTCGAGATGGCAGGTCTAATTGACGCATGCGCCTTAGCCGTTTATATCCCGAAATTACATTAAAAATTGATGTCTTAGTTATACACATTGAGGCAAATTTGCATTGGGAATACATGCAACTAATAATTCTTGACTGTACTGTCATCTAGTGTTCGAGTTCTGGGTCCCCACTTCCGAGTGGAAGAAGTTTTTTTTTTTTTACTACTTTGTGGGAATGTTTATCATTCCGTGATGGAGATCTGTTGACCTTAGTGAGGAAGGCAATTCGAATTCTCAATGATCTGGTCCGGAGTAAACTTCATCAAGTTATTCAGCTCTTTTAATAATAGAGCCAGGAAGAGGAAATCCCCACGCACATGATGTGTGGGTCAGTTATTAAACATCTTAAACTCCTATCGTCGTTAGTTGTGATTTTGTAGAAAAAAGAAACAAAAGGTCTTTAATGGAATCGAGACTCGAACATATAACTTATGACTGAAATATTGCCTGCCACAAACTTGATGTCATGACCACTGGACTACCATGACCGCTCGAAATGGTTAAAGAAATGACGAGTTTTCTGGACAGCAGACCTTGAATGCGAGGAGTGTGGAATAACTGACGACGAGGTAACAAAATTTAAATTAGAATTTAAGTATTTACAGGGTGTGGTGTTAAATGGGGAGTGAGAATCAACTTAGGTGTCATCATTGTCCTCGAAATTTAGTTTTATTACCACTAGTTTATTTGAAACTCTAGGGTGACACTAATAAAAAACATTCTTGTTTTATTTTACAATAACGCACTTAAGTGGTTTGAATTATAGTTTGTTAACATCGCATTTAGAAGCAACACTCAGACTATTAGCAACGGTCAAGTTAACGCGTAAGGCGGGTGTACTTTTTTACATTGGAACATGAGGCTGTGCTCCATTATGGGTTTCATCGAGTATAGCTTGTCATAGATTTAGGGACTCTTATATTTCCTGCCATGGCGTTTCAATGGCTTTAAAGTAAGGCATTTGACTTTATAAATCGGTACTGCTAACAGCAAAAGATCCTATTCCAATTGATGACACATCGATAACACTGATAAACTAAAATTGCCTTTTTATTCTTTTTCTTACATTTAAATAATTGGATAAACTCTTGAGCACATAAAAATTATCATAAAAATTTACAGTTGGTTCTTATTTTGTTTAAATGAAGGAAATATATGTGTGTGTCTGTGTGCTTGTAAAGATTTCACTCTTAAATTTAATTTTCTAACTTTTTCTGTACTCTTAAACATATCTAGTAGAAAGTTCATCTTATTTTCCAATACAAGTCCTTTTGAGTTTCTAACTTATATGATCACGTGCTCTTATGTTAATATGCCCAGAACCAGTTTCTCCCGGATTCACATCAGTATGGAGATTTCTCTACAGACTTTACGTCCCCATTTAACATACCAAAAAAATCCCTAAATCTAATACAATGTGATCTAAAGAAATCCTAGCATATAAATTATAAACAATTTCCTTCTCTTCCGCAGTAGCCAAGCAGGCTGAACGGCGCAAATGGCATCTACCCATATCACCATTTAAATCTGCCTTTCTCTCCTATAAAAATTAAATTTCGTCGTGACAAGATTGATTTACAAATTAAACCGATTCTAGTTTCATTAATTCCTTTCATATAAGTGTGTGTGTGTGTGTGTGTGTGTGTGTGTGTTGATTTAATTCATAATAGTTTCTCATAATAAGAATTTAAATTCCTAATTTTTCCCATTCTCTCATTTAAAATTAAAGCTGTCATTTTTATTTCTTGATACCATTCCTTTTTAACTAAATTAAGGTAATCAAACGTTCTTGAAAATTCGCTGAGAATGCAGTTCACACGCCTTCAGACTTGTACGGATGATTCCTACTGGAATTTATGTCTGCACCTAAAATCCCTCCATTCATCACACATGATCTGGTATGAAAATTATTACACACCAAAAACTATAAAACTACTATAAAACACCAAACAAAAGAAACATTTTCTCTTTTCTGCGCTCTTCTGACTTTGGCACTGTTTACTCAACGGCGGAGTTGTACCTCTCGTTTAAAATTAATGTTTTCAAAATTTTAAAAAATGAGCAGCAAAATAATGGTAAAAAGTGAGAGAAAAAAATTTAATATTTAAAAACAATTTTTAAAAATAATTAGCTAGTGTGGTGTGTGTAATGATTTAAATTCAATTCATATCAGTTTCTGATAGTAATAATTTAATTTTCTAATTTTTCCCATTCTCTCATTTAAAAGTAAGGCGTTCATTCATATTCCCTGATACCATTCATTTTTAACTTAATGAATGCAATCATGCGTTCTTAAAAATTCGCTGACAATATCGTTCACATGGCTTCAGACTTGTAGGGATAATCCCTACAAGACTTTTTGGTTGCACCTAAAATCCATCGAAGTCCCTCCATTCATCAAACGTGATCTGGTATAAAAATCCCTACTATAAAACACCAAACAAGATTAAATTCTCTCTCTTCTGCTCTTTTCTGAATTTTGTACTGTTTATCCAACGGCGGAGTTGTATCTCCTGCCGTGTCAAAATGCTCTTTCTCTCTCCGCTACAATAAAATAAAAAAAAACTTGAACTTGGCTTTGACTGTTTTGAAATTTAAAAAAACAGTAATATTTAAAAAAAAAAGTCATTCATAATATATATATATATATATATATATATAATATTTCACATCATTAATTTATTACTAACTTCATTTAATTTTACTCTCTCTCTCTCTATTTAAAAGCTATTTTCTAAAAAATTCCTATTTAAATTTAGTTATGAAATATCTTGATCGATGTCACTGCTTTATTTTGAATTTTTGCATTTTCAAATTTTGCTATTCTTTCTTTACATATTTTAGGATTTCTTTTATAAAATGTATTTTCTCTTGTAAGTTTTTTTTAATCATAATTTTTGTTTAAATATTCCTTATACGTTCTACGAGCCTTTAATTTTTGTCTGGTTATTTCTAGAGTTTGGTTCCGTCTTTCTGGCACGCTTTAAAATAGTTCCACAATAATAATTCTACGTCGTACAGGCTTGGCACTACTGTCGACAAAGTCGCCAATTTTTCGTTATTAAAAACAGAACACGAAAAGGGCGCTTCGATTGCAAGGCATCTGGGAAAGGTTTGTGTATCAATTGACAGCCCTAAATATGATTGTATCGTGGATAGAGTCACTGAAATCCATTAAAGCTTGCCACACAATCCTCTAGCCTGGTCGCTCCAAACTCGGTTATCTGCACGTGGGTATCATCTCGTGACCACTATTCCAAAAATGTTCTGATAGCAAACTCCGAAAAATCGACCTGGAGAGCAACAAGGCGTGTAGAACAGCCTGCGAGTTTAATGCCAAAGATCAAACCCCTCTCATATTAGCTTATCTGTGCCAAAATTAGCTTATCTGTGTCTTCTCACACGTATACCTGGCACTCTTCGTTTACTAAAATCCTCCTAGAGTCGAAATGTGATCGTTACGTATATGAATCTTCCACTTTTTATCGTTTTATATAGGACCCACTTCCTGATTGTAGAGCACTGCAGGGTGTGTGGTCATGCGCATTATTCCCAAACTTGAATCATTTTCACAACAGGCATCATTCAACTGCTTTGCTAAGTTTCGCGATTGTAGCTCGTTTCCTTCGAGTTGTGCTATTTTCAATGTTCTATACATCCATATACAGAAACGTAATAATTATTTATATACAATATAACTTAGTGACACAAATTTCAAACAAAATGTTAAACCTCAAGATTTTTTTTAGATTAAGATTTTTTTCAGCAAAAGATACAAATATCTAATTATTTTTAAAAACACATATACATTTACTTCAAGATAAATATATTAATGACTAATTATTGGTAATTTAGTTAAATTACATATTTTAGATTCCAATGATATTTTAATTTTAAAATAAGTTAGGTTTCAAGATAATTTTTTAAAAAAAATTTCATAAAATAATTTACCTTACATTCAATAGAAGGCAATACTAGCTATAATTTTATAATTGATCCTATATATTACTCCTTTTATTTTAAATACGAAATTACTTTTTTTTTTCAAAAATAAAAAATTGGAATTATTAATAATTTTAATATTTTGCATAATTATTCTGCCTGATCATTGAGTGTCATTATGGAAACATAAGAATATGTTAGCCTATATTTTACAGGAAGTTAGAATGTTATTAAAATTAATAATTTATATTTCTTGGATATTTTCGAAATTGTGAATATATGCAATGTGTTAAAAGATTTTTAAAGAACTAAATTAGAATTATAATTCTTTAAAAAGTAGTCTTCATTTTACATGTAATTTTTTTCCTTGTATTTTTATTCAACTGATTTTTGTATTAACCATTTTGTTATGATGCAATTTGCTGATGAAAATGGTTTTGATCTATAAAACATATCAAACCAGCATTTTTGTTACAAGTGAGAAATAGAATTTCAAAAAACTTTATTCCTTTTTTTTTTTTTTTTACTTTTGTCATTTTTAATAGGTTTTTGTAATCTTTATAGTAATTAAATAATTTCTGATTTTCTTATAAATAGTTTCATGTTACTTTATATACATACTTAAATTTAAACTGTTAGAAATGCTAATTAAATATTGAATCAATATCCATAATTCTATATGGTACAATTTTGTTAAATAATAATTTATTTTCGAAACCTCTCATGCCCAATAGTAATCATTAAAATGTGATAATTTTAGAATTTCTATATAAATACTAAAAGAACAATAAAAATCAAGATTGAAAATTTACAATTTCTAATAAAATGAGAAAAAACAACTTTAATTTTAAATTTGATATAGAAACCTATGATGAAGCAGATTTAACATTTAACTGAAAAGTCAATGTATTTCCATAAATATTCCAAATTATAATGATCAACATATAGTGTTCAGAGTAATTATACTATTTTAAAAATTTAACATTGAAATTGTAAAAAATATAACTGTTCTAAAAATTTCTGAAAGTGATATGAATATCATTTTGTCCTTAAAAATTTTAAACAAGAATGTAACAGTTTGCAGCTGATAAAAATAGAAACAATCACAAATTTTCTTCATAGTTTTTTTGTTTTAACATTGACAGTTATTAATATATACATACTTCATATGAAACATAATTATTTTATGTATCATTATATAATTTAGACTAAGACATTGCTATGCAATTTAAAAGGATAGTGACACAGTAAAATAGAAATCAATAATTGAAAGACATTCAAACAACAAATAATGTAAAAGCGAAAAGAATATCACTGAAAGTAAAATGAACAGAATGGGAAGAAAAAAGAGCATGGAGCAGAGATCAGATAAGAATGAGAAAAAGAAATGAAGTGCGTTCAGCAGGTGGGAAAGCTTGACTGATATATGTAGCAAAGGGTAATAGTTTAGAACAAGTTTCTGGCAGAGTACTCAGCAAAATGTTCTCACTCTTTCAGATACACATGTTCAAAAGAGCATGATTTTTTTTTTTTTTTTGTTCCTCATTAACTCTCATACAGTCCCAATTTTGAATACAATAAATCAGACTTCATACTTATTCTGTACTATACAAATATGCTATAATGTACATGGACAAGTTGATCTCAGCAATGCTACAAAATCTCAGTCTTATAAACAGAAAGCTGTAAAGCCTTTAATATGTATAAAATGAGTTAAAAATTCATATATTAATGAAATTTAAAAATAATAATCATTATTTCTATCCATAAACAATGCATATTTTGCATTCATAAAAATATATTCTTTTATAAAAATTATTTATAATATATCATTTTAAAAGAATATCTTAGAAAAAGTTATGATATAGCAATATTACCTCATCAAGAAATACCAATTTTATATGAGATACAAGAGACATCAGACACATACAAAAAAAAAAATTATAAAACACAATAATTAAAAAAATTGTTGAGCCCCTTAGCAATATAGGATTTAGAGAAAATTTTTGGCATGTATAAATATCGACTATTTGGGCATTGAATTAACTAACTTCTCAATTTTTGTACCAATATTACTACATTCTAGTTGAATCACTTCTTACTTCATCTTCACATACAATATGTAGCTCCCAGTCTTCCCATTGGCAGGGTGTAGAAATTTGGAGAGAAGTAACCTTATCACTCTACTGGTTCAAAATCACGTCTGTCACCCACATCTCTTGTTGCTTCTAAGTGGGACATTAATCAGCAATCAATCAATTTTCCTTTACATTCCCCCCCCCCCCAATTCTGATTTTCAGTTCTTGCCAAAATACACTGAATAAGATTTGAATTCAGTGATTTTAGCAATGTTTGAAACATTTTATTAGCAACTATAGTGGCAAAAACTTTTAATCATTTTCTTCATAAAAATTCGAAAATGTTACCAAAATCTAATTTCATCATGCTTAAATTTTATTAAAAATATTTTGACAAATCTATTTATGTTTTATATTTTCAATCAATATAAGATTATAAAATTCTAATTCATTCAAGCATTCCCTTACAAGGACAACAGAAGCAAATTATTCACCAGATGTTTTAAATTTAATTTGCAATTTTTTTTCTTTATTAAATGATTATTTGTCAGCCAAAGCATGCACATACACAAAAAGAAAAATGTGACACTTCTTTCAAACTATGAGTACCTAATTCCAATGAAACAATTTTTTTTTTTTTATGGATTTTAAAAATGTAAATTAAATTCATTCATTACACATGAATTTCAAAAAACAAAAAACAAAAAAATCTTTGTGAAGAAGCTGTATAATTAAAATGATAATCAAATTCATAGTTTTGGAAAAAATAAAAGCATTAATTATTGTGAAATGACTTCAGTAAAAGTTACAAAGAACCTTTAATTGTGGACCTCATTCAATTAAACCAAGAGATATTTCAAAATTTGATAGAGACATCATTACATCTGAATCCCCCAGAACAGTCCCCAATGAGTTATATAACTTAAGAACAAGAATTCCTTGTTTTCATCAAATCCCTCTATGTTTTTCAAAACTGATCAATTTAAGCAATTTTGCCTGTCAAAGGAATAAGAATAAGTATTTTTGATGAAGAAATTTGGGCTATTAAGTCATAAACATCAATATTAAGGCTTAGATTTAATATTAAGGCTTAAATATAAAATTAAATAAAGCATTAATATTAAGGCTTAATATTCCCCTACTCCTAAAAAAATTTTAATGCTCATGGAATTTTTTTTTTTTGCACAGTAAAATAAAGAATTCATATTCAATACACTTTTCCATAATTATGTTAAAATAGCACGCATTTTTTTTCCTTGTAAAAAAAATCACAATACAAATGCAAATTTGAGTTTTGCTAAATAACACACAATATTCCCCATATAACTTCAAAATTTATAAATATTCAAAAAAATAACCAATTTTTATTTTAATTATATGATTATCCCTCCATTTACACAGATTCACTTTAATATGCTACAACTATGAAAGTACTTGCCATCATCATATATTTATTACTTGAAAACACAGATATGGAAGTTTCTTAAGAGTAATTTATTTTGAAATGTATACTTTGCAGTTGTGCAGTACATATTAGCAGTAAAAAATTTGACAAATCAATAAATAACAGCAACAACAAGGGATACATTTTCATCCCCATTCAATACTTTATATGTAAGTTTTGCCTTTATAAACAGTTTTCATGGAACCAATTACCTGCATAAATGGAGGAATTACTGAAACTGAAATTCACACATTTTAAAATGGGAGACAAAATTTTAAATATATACACAGAAAAAAAATTTCCAATCTGAACAGAAATTAGAAATATATAAAAATATACATCTATCTATACACAAACATAGCCAAAATAATAACAATTAGAAAGCATTTTTCTTTCACATTAAAAATGACCACAGTTTTAAATAATTCATCACATCATTTAATTATGATAAAATTATTCATTTACAAAGGATTTAGATTTTTAAAATCTTCAATAAATAATTATTGAATGTAGCTGATATTCATCAAGATTTACATGAAGACATAAATGATGCATATGTGAGATATCCAGTGTGTCCAGGTGTTTGGAGTGGAGGTATTGCAGTCCAATGAGATATTGTTTCATTTTCTTTTTGTGCACTTTGGCCTGAACCATTCTTCTTGGAAGATGGTTGTTGCTCCTCCATGCCATCTATATCATCTTCTTTGCTCTTATTAAATGAAGTGTCATCAACTTTAATATCCTTGAATAAAATATTCAAATACTTAACACAGACAGAAAAAAAAAACACATACACAAGTAGTGTCACAGTTTAATGCACTTAACAGTGACTTCATGGTTCTTTAAATTTATGCTGATAATCCATAATAAGCTACTAATTAACATCTGAGTACTTATACCATGATATCTACTGTAAATGAAGCAAACTGAAATGTAGCAAAATTTCCTCTTCCTATGATTTAAGCAAGAAAATAACTTATTGAGGGGAGCATACAAAAGGATATTCTAAAACAAATAATTTTTTGTAATAACATTTCAAAAATTTATTTTTTTTGAGAATATAATTTTCCATTATTTTTAATCTGAATAAAAAAAAATCATTTTTTTTTACAAAAAATTGCATATTTCAGCTTTGAAATATATATTTATTTAAAACATGCAAAGATATTAAAAAAAAATTTAAAATTATTTTGGTTTTGAAATTGAGTAGTAAGAATATTAGCAACAACAACAAAAAAAAAAAAAAAAAACCCACCATAAATCTCACAAACATAGTCGTCTTTCTATAACTTAATGGACTTCAGATATGACATAATCAAAATTTAAAGGAAAATGTTTAGATTATTACTGTCAAATCTTGAATGCATGTGCTCATTTCTATAGTACTTGAGTAAATTTTTAATTAAAGACTTGATTATAACATCTAAAAGGCATAGCATTAAAGATAATAACAATTAATATTGAATGAATAATATGATAAAAAATTTTAAAAAAAACATGCTAGCAAGGAGGAAGTTTATTTTCAGGGGTGGGAAGGAAAAAAAATTGATCAAGCTTAAGAAAGAGAGATCAAATGAGGTTTATTATTAATGTTTTATGATATATATATATATTATATATAAAATGTTTATATATAGTATATATAAAAGAAAAATCAAGTTTTAAAAAATTTTAAAAATAAATTACTGAAAAATTAATTAATAAATTTAGATCTAATTTACTGCATCATAATCAACACTTACATCAAAACTAATTATTGTGTGAGTTATTCTTTTGACATCATAAACTCTCTGTAAACATTCAACTGTCACAATATCCAAAAATCCATATTCTTGTAAAACTAAACAAGTTCTTTGTACTTGTTCAATACAGGGAGAAAAAGTACAAATTCGACCACCTAAAAATATCATTCATAAAAGTAAATATTAAAACAGCTCATATTATTTAACAGGATATTAATAAACAACATCAAAGGGATTTGACCTTAATTTGTTTTAGTCAACTATTAAATATTATAGATAAAGGAAAACCTTAATTAATGTATTTTTGAAAAATATAAATTGAATTGATGCACAGAAAATTTTTAATAGCATTCCTCAAAATATGTGATATAAATTCAGATTAATGCACCTTTTTATAATGACCCAAACCTTTGTAGGCACTAAAGATTTGTGACACTCTCATTCTATTGAAACAGCAGAAGTGACAATCAGCCATTGAGAATTGGACTGTTGTGCAGTTATCACTTCTCCAAGCAGCCTTCTTCATGTACAGACATGATGTATTTTTACTGTCCATCCTCCTCAAAACACAAAGTATTTTTTTCAATGAAATAGTTTTGTTTAGCCTAGGACACCAATAAAGCTAATAAACAAAAAATTGGTAGTTCAGGGACTAAGTTTAATGTTATTAAACAATTTCATAAAATCTCTCAATAATTCAAGAATTAGACATTGCAATTTATCTAGGTACATTTTAAATAAAATTTCTTAAAAACATTTTGCAAGATTCATCATAATTATTTCCATTGCTTATTAAGTTTGGTTAGCATTTGAATTATGTGGTACACCTCAAGGATCCATTAACTCCACTAATTAAGGGATTGTTGAATAAATAGGTTTATATCAGAAAGAGAAAAAAAATTCCATGTTTGCATAGTGAAAAAAGGTACAAAAATTCCTGCATTCACTAAAACTTGTCAAAAAAAATTACTAACCACTAATATTTACAACAAACATTTATATAATAAAAATTCAACCATAAATACATATAAACATAAGAGTTACTATCACAAAAGCATTTAAAACAGGCTGTCCAGTATTAATATATTCTAATACTTATTATATGGATTCGATTTACGAAAATAAAATAGAACTATACATAAAAAACACTTAATACTTAATAAAATAAACGTGTTTTAAAAAAGCTCAGAAATCAAGCCAGTATGAAAATTCCAAGATTCAAGAAGCTTATCATTACACAGTGATTAAGTAACAATGAAGACTGATTTAACCCTTTTAACTAGGTCTGGTTTAACTGATCTTTGATATAATTAGTAGGTGTGTGTGTGTGTGTGTGTGTGTGTGTGTTTGCAGAGAAAATGTAAAAAAAAATACAATATTGTAACTATGAGGCAAAATTAATAGCTCTAAATCATTTACACACAATTATAAAGATCACACCTATTACAGCATAATGCAAGTATTTCAGTGATTTTTTTCCCTCAGACTTTTCTTAAGAAATAATGTTTAATTTGTTTGACATAATTTAACAAGTCCTTTTATTATGTAACAAAGCGTCAAATCCTACAGAAGCTTGTTTAAAAGGATATGTCTATAATGTAAAGAAAAAGATCTCAACATAATTCCAATAATGTAAAAGTTGCAAAAGGATTTAGCATCCATTTCAAAAATGATACCAATAAGTGTTTCTAAATACAGAATTTCTAAAAAAGAAGAAACATAATCATTGAAAATTATACAACAAGGACAGGATACAAAAGTGGAAGGAAAGGACATGTAAAAAAGGATGTAAAGGGATGTAAAAAAGGATGTAAAGGGATGTAAAAAAGGA
>BMAW01065002.1:171109-262502 GCA_019974015.1 Nephila pilipes | reverse complement strand
GGATGTAAAGGGATGTAAAAAAGGATGTAAAGGGATGTAAAAAAGGAAAGGACATGTAAAGGACCTTAAGAAAAATGCCCAATTTTTAAAAATTCAAAATAAAACTTAGAAAAAAAATATTAATAAAAAAAAAATTTAACTAATAAAATATGGATAAAAACCAATTTCCCCTGTTTAGAATCAAATGACTAAAATATAACTATAATATATAAATAAAATTGCACCTGTAGGACAATAATTTTAGATCTAAAGGGCAGATAGAATGGGTCACTCAATAAAACTTGTCTGTATAATTATTGTCTATAAAATATATATAGTTATTGAGAAAATACAAAATTTTACGTATGTTTTCATTTTATAATAAAAATTAAACTTACCTGTCAGTTTGAAAGTTTTTACTGTAAATGGTATAACATCCCAGGGATTAGGAAGGTCAAGAAATACAGCATCTGCTACTTGATCAATGCCAAACCCCTCTGAGCAAACATCTCGATGCTCTACTTTCACATAAGAACTCAATCCATGAGCTTTAAATTCATTCTGCACGACTTCTACTCTTTGTTCATGAAAATCAAAAGTATACAAAAAACCACTAGGAAGAATAGCTCGTACCAAAGCATGAGACAAAGAACCACTTCCAGTTCCTGGAATATGAGATAATTAAAAGTCCAAATTTCTGATCATTTAATTTACATAACATATATGTTAATACAACAAAAAGTTTAATTTAAATATTTCAGCTAGAGAACTAAAATTGGAGACATTGCATTAAAAATGTATTATTTACAGTATGTTGAACTTGAAAGATTCAACATACTTTAAATATTATTAATTTGATTAACTATACAGCAATAAACAGGAAAGAAAATTTAATTGTTTTAAATATTCAGCTTCAAAAATTAGGAAAAATAGTTAATTTTTTTTTCCAGCAGCAAAATTAGTAAATAACAATCAATGTCTAACAAAAGATGTAAGTAAAGGAATGCTGTTTAATAATATTCCTTTGCTTTTTTTTTAAACCCTGTACGCATTCTTAAATGGAACATGCATTTTTTTTTTTTTTTTTTCTTTTTTATAAATACTCAAGATCTGAAAGATCATTTAAAAAATTAGGCTAATAAAAATCAGGATTGGAGTGAAATATTAAGAACATACCAAATCTAGAGATTTTGAGTTCAATGATAATTTAAATGTCACAGACCGGGTGAGAGATTTTGTAGAGAGGTCTATATGGATTTGTGTGGGTTTGAAAGCGATATGTTTAGTGGTCCAGATGTTGCTCTGGAATTGTTAGAGATTGGTGCTCACATAAAACCTATTGAAGGTTTGTGCAGTTTCATAACAAAATTGCTTCATGGAATTCTTAGGTGTGATGATTGACTGATTGGCTTTATCAACCTCCCACTAGAAGCAAAATGAGGGCTATTGATGACGGACCTTGTAAATTTGAACCTCAGTCAAGTGACAATGATGACACTTAAACTGACACCTCCCTCCCCTAACTTCCATACAACATTAATGGGAGAACTTTGAGCCTCAACAGATTTAATGTGCATCAGACCCAGCTACACAGGAGGTTTTCAAAGGCATGAAGGCTCACACCCACAACTCAACGAAAATGGCAAGCCATGAGTTAGCAGCCTGGGTGTGATAGTCAAATTGATTCTTAACTTGAGTATTTCAACTGGAGGAAGATGTATCAACCCAGAAATTTTAATAAGCTGTTTAGCATCTTTCTTGGTTCTTTTAAAAATTTATCCTCCATCAAGGAAATTGAAAATCTTAAAAAAAAAAAAAAAAAAAAAGAGATTGTTTCCCCAGTATAAAGCTTATTAAGTACCTTTCCATTTTGCCAGCACAAGCGATAAAGTCAGCAAAGATGATACAACCGACTTCAAACAGAATAAGTGTTAACAGTGTTGTCACCAATAAAATCTGCTTGGAGAGATATGAGCCAGCAAAATGGAAAAGTACCACTCATTATTACCTTTATTATTCTAAAAATTATTAAAATCATAAAATTCTTAATTAATAACATTTACTTTGGCAATTAACAATGTTGGATTTGCTTGGTTTTAGTATATTTTGCTGATTTCTGATGTCATACATATATTGATAGTTTTAATAACCTACTAGAAAAGTCATCAAATTCAACACTATCATCCCCAGCTTGAATTAATATTAGACCATATCTTAATGTAAAATTTCTATAATATACTGCAAGTGGTGCAGCATTATGTCATGGATATTTATTTTATTTACTACAGAAAAATAAGAATTAAACATAAAAATAATCTAATCAATATACATTAATGCAGACTGTTTTTCTCATTTTCTTCAGTTTCAAATTTATCACAAAATACAAAGAATTTGTCTGTTCCTTCTTAATAACACCTATTATTTTACAGATAGGTATCAAATTTTTAAAAATGTATGATTATTGATAATATTCAAATAAAAGAGAGAGAAATATTTTCAATAGAAATATTAGTATCTCATGAGTTTCAAATAATTAAATGGTATACTTTATTGAATCAACATAGAAAATATAATTTCAAAAATACTGTTAATTTTAACTTCAAATTTCTTGGATAGGAAAAAATAATTCCAAAATACAGGTGTTTACACTTAACATTTTATGAATACATCTAAGAGATAATTTACATATATATTAAAAGCATGAAATTGTGTTGCCCAAATTTTTTTGCACAATATTTATAATTCATTTCCCACTAATATTAAGGTTCAAATCAGGAATAGGGTGTCCCCTAGAAGATTGACGACTTCCTAGATAGGTTGCCAAACGTGCGCGACTTAAGCTTCGAGTAAGCGTAGGGTTACCATGACTTAAAACGCCAATTATCACTCCCAAAAGTCGTCAATCTCCTAGGGACACCCTATTCCCAATTTGAACCAATATTAATTAGTATCCTTATCGAGAGGTAGATTTATTTTCTTTATTTTATAATTCAAACTGTGAATGAAAGTTTGTATTATCAATCAACTTCAACACACATCACATTTCAATGTTTTATAATGACAATTTCACCTAAGTAATTTCATAATACATTCATTTATAGCTATGATCTAATCAAATTAAAAGAAATACAAAAATATTTAATAATATGGTTTAACCTCTACTACATATTTTGCCTCTTTTTTTTTTAAATTAACAAGGTGACTACAGTATCACATTCTTACACTGCTTAGTAAATTTTGAGTTAAAAATTCAAAATTAACTATATTTAACTTAAAAATGCATGTTTTTACAAGGCATGATTATAAGCAGAAAAACTAAATAATACATAGTATAACTAAATTCAAGATAGCACTTTGGTAACACTCACAAAAAATTTATTTAATAATTTTTGAATGACACGGTTTATAAATAATATCGTCTTTGTAAAATTCAAGAAAATGTTACAGTGATATCATAGTCTAATAATAATTTAGTAATAATGCTTTTAGGAAATGCTACACTTCTTTTTTTTAAAATATAAAGTCTGTAAAGACGTATGTAATTCCTTAACTTACCTGCTTCACACACAACAGATCCTGGTTTTAAATCTAACTGAACAACTATTAAACTAATATCAGCAGCATATAATATTTGAGTTCGATGTGGTAAGGTCAGAGTCCATAATTCTGGAGTGGGGAAGAGAACATATACCCAACCTTTTGTACATGATACAACACTTCCGAATTTTTTTCCAATGCAATCATTATGTTTTAAAGCCCCATATTTGCTTTGAAATACTTCATCAGATTTTATAGTTATAGGATACATATGTCGTACATCCAAATAAACGATGATTAAATCACCTTCTTTAATTATATCTCTGTATGTAAACATGCTCATTTTTAAATCTGAAAAAAAAAATCTCCAACAAAGAAATCCTAATCAATTTTTATGTATGTATGAATGTGTAGTAAATAGCATAAATTAATGTTCAATCACTTCTTTCGATTTGAATAACAAGCATGAATAACATCCCAGTTTATTTATATATATATATAATTTTTCCAGCACTACTCTCAACAAAGCACGTGTAACCAATGTATACAAATATCTTCATTCGATGAATTACATGTTGCCAATCTACGTTAATTCAAAATGAATAAAATCGCTACTCTATGGAAGAACAGGGATGCTTTTGATTCTCTGTCATTAAATGAAGAATTAATTTCTTCCAATATATATTGATCAAATTTCATTAACTATGGTATAGTAATTCGATGAGTTTAAATTAATGTTCGTTTGTTACCTAGGGTTATTAGTGGAGTTATTTTAAAAGTATTAAAATTTGCAGTAATCAAATTATGTCCCGATATTTCATGAACCTTTCAGTAATTTTGGTCAATTCATCCTATACAACTTTACGAATAAACAGATTTTGCTACAAATTAACGTGGCCATGGTATCCTAGTGGCCATGGTTTTGGATTCAGGGAGACGGCTTTCGCTGAGTCGAGGGTTCGATCCTTAGCCGCTAAAGACACGCCGTGTAGCCGGGCTGACGCACGTTAAATTTATTGCGGACCAAAGTTTGCGGACAAAGTTAAACCTGTTGCAGACCATTGGCGTGGTGTGGAAGTTAGGAGAGGGGATGCCACCTCAGGTGTAATTCTCGTCACTTGACCGAGGTTCAAAATTACAAGGTCCGTCGCCAATAGCCTTTGTGTTGCTTCCAGTGCGACATTGATAAAAACTAAACTAAGTTACAAATTAACAGGCAGCTTTTGCAACCAATGTTTGTTCTCCGTGTTTTTCAGAAGCTAAATAACGCATTTCACTCAGCAAAAGAGAAGGCTGTTTATTCCCCAGTTGTAATTAAATTAAATACGATGAGCTTGGCTAAGCAAAATATTAGGAGCTATAAATGCTTTATTGACACGAGGTATTTTCACTATATCTTCAAAACACCACAGAACGGTTGAGCTCTGGACAGCAACAATTGTGGGAAATTTAGTAAGCTCGATAGTAATAGTTTGGGTTGATTTTATTAATATCACTAGAAGAAACACGAGGGCTATTGGCGACGGACCTGGTAATTTTGAACCGCGGTCAAGTGGTGTGGTAGCTCCATGAGCTGGCACCACCCCTCCTAAATTCCGAAATTCCCTACCAACGGGAGGACTTTGGAATTCGACAGATTTAACGTACATCAGCCCGGGCTTCACAACGGGTCTTCAGTGGCATCAAAGCTCGAACCCGCAACTCGACGAAAATCGTTCCCAACCATGATCACTAAGTTACGACAGCCCTCGATAGTAATAGCAACCATAACAAATTGAGTTTGGATTTGGTAAAACCAAAAATCAGGATCATCCTCCCAAAAAGTGGATACTTTGAATGCCCGTCAGGAAATTGAAGAACCCTTCTTAGTGTCAAGAAGGTCACCATGTTCAGAATCAAGCATGTTAATAAATAAATATTAAACGCATGTAAAAATTAAAATTTTGAAAAGCTTAAAATAGTCAAATGAAATATTGCAATCGTATAAGAATAGAATCATCTAGGAAAAAAACAGATGCAAGTCTTCTAAAAAAGACAGGCTGAAGAAAATCTCCAAAGAAAGGTTAAAAATGCCACTCGTAAACGATGGGGATATAAAAGCAAATTGAGAAGTCAGAAATCTTCTGACCATCAACTGTGGAAAGGCGAAAGATTCTCAGCTATTAAGCTCCGAATTATCAAAAAAGGGCTTTTAAAATGAATGACGCATCTCTAAAAGAATATACAGTTTAACATCAACAAAAACATTTAATAAAACAGGAAAGTGAGCAAAAAGACGTAAATGAAATCATACAATAGCCAGCTAGCTCAAGTGAGAAATTGAAATAATGAGAAAACGAGGATTAACGCACGCAAGTTGCGATTTCGAAGCACGCCTATGCCACGTCTGTGACCTTCAAGCTGGTATTAGAATCACTATTTCAAACTTAGAAGAAATGTATTTCAAGCTTTCTGTGTAGACAAATATCTTGGTTTCCAATCGGTTGTTGAGTGGAGAGAGAGGTCAGGGAGTGATAATCATTTTGTCTTCCATGGCTACCCAAAATTGAAAAATCATAGTAAATATTGAATTACTTTACGACAGTTTAATTTGGAAATAGAAAAAATTAGTAGATGGAATAGGTGTCTAGCGTGTGATACCCATATCATTATCTTCATCTACAAATAAAAGGTTAAAATTTATTAAGTTTTTCTTAAGTTATTAATAAAAACCCAAAGTGAAGTTTAAGCTTGTTGATTCAACGAAGTAGTTAAATTGATTTTAAATTAATAAGGAAAAGGAAATAGATGAATTCATCTGCATTTGGATTGACTGACTCGCATCCATCAACAAAACTTTTCAAGAAAACATGGATGCATGATTGATTGCTTATTAACGTCACACTTAGAGGAAACACTAGGGCTATTACCGATAGACAACGTAATTTGAAACGTTGGTAAAGCCACCAGGCCAACATATCCTTCTTCAAACTTCCATACTCAACCAATATGAGAACTTGGAGCCTCGACAGGTTTAACGTGCATCAGATCCACTATACGTTAGGCTTTTAGTGATAACTGGATTCAAACCTATGACTCAATAGAAACAACATCATCCAGGACCTCTGGTTACCGTGACCATAACATGGGCGTATGAGAAATTCTAAATGTCAAGAAGAAAATGAATTATAACGCGAAGAGAGCTTTTACGAGTGGATCATTTCGTACGTAGTTTTACAAAATAGTTCCTTTCAAAGACGATTAACTTTTAAATGAAGATTTGGTATGGAGACTCTTCAGTAAATATATATTTTTTAAATTCTCCTAAATTTTATCTAGAAGTCGAGCCAGGACTAAGCAGTAGACAGGACATCGTAATTTATATAAAGAGTAAGATAAAATGTACTTTTAACACTAATGCTTCTTCAACATCAGGAGTAATCTGCAACTAAGAGTTATTTATGAATATTGTTACACAGTTTAATTAATTTATTAGAATACAAAGTCGTAACACACATTAAAATAATTCATATGCAAAAGTTAGAATATTATAGTATGTTATATTAACTATTAAAACATAGGATCTGGATCACTGCTATATAAAAAAATTTAATTACATTACTTGACTTTGCCTTCAGAAAAATCCTAGCTGGCCACAATAAATTACTTCCATTCTTATGAGGCCATCGTATACTTGGAATATCAGCCTGTGTTGCTCTATATTGCACAAAATCAAACAATAAATCAATAATAATACTTAATCTAAAATTTCTAATTCAAAGGAGTTATTTATTCATTGTTAATTACTTAGATTAGAATAACTGTCATTTGCTTGAAATTTTCTTTGGAATTACGTCAAAATATGAGGCAGATGTTTGTTGCTTCTCAAAGGCTAGAAAAACTAGATTTGTTAGTCGCTGATGATTCATGGATAGGTTTTGTGGTCCATTAAGGACAATTAAAGTTAAAATGCTTATTCACATGTTGCTGTTCTGCACCCAAATGTTGCTACTGATGTAAATAATTCATTCGTTTTCTTGAGGACAACATGATTTTTGTACAAAATATCCATTCTATTTTCGTTAATTTCTCAGAACAAATATGCCTTTACCACTTACGCTTCTTCTTCGCTTGGTACAATAACACAAATTTTCAAGAGGTTGTCGAAGACCTCGAGTTCTTCTGCACTCTAAATACCAGTAAGATATCTTTATTTATTTTCACTGAAATCTTCATCTTACTGTACGATTAATAAATACACAGTATCGCGTAAAAGATCTAGCTGTTGTCACCCTGAACAGTTTTTGAAATGTGCTGGTAAAAGACAATAATAATTGTTGTCAGTATTCTCATTTGTCTTTCTAAGTCTTTTGTTTTAAACAGAAACTGAAAACAAAGTTTACTTCTCGTAGCTGATCTTCGCTTTTTTTTTTCAGAAGAGAAGAGAAATGTTATTGTTATTTTTTCGAAACTCACTGATCTCTTGTTTTACACATTTAATAATTATAATTATGTCACATAGACTTGTAGTCTAAAACTGGAGTGCATTATCAGTTGGTTCCTGCAGTATAAAAATTGTCTTGTTAAAAGCTAAATACATTCAGTAAAAATGAGGTGATATCATCAGTCTTAAACCCAAGGGTTTGGGATATGTCTTCTCCATTAAAATGCTCTCTTCTTAGAGCACTTACCGCTCAAAGTACTTCCTCATAGTTTGAAAAAAGGACTTTTGTAATTGTTAGGTGTACACTCCATCATTATTCTAGAAAAAGCACTATGATTCTGCCTGTATGTAATGATACAATTTTGCTTTGTTAAAAAATATTATATAACATTGCATAGTGATTGGAAAATTTCGTTTTTTCGGTTTTTAATACTCTCCTAACAAACCCATAGTTTAATAACAGATAATTAATTTGTGATTATAACTGTGTATACAAAGGATATTTCTTTTCAGTTTCTCGTAATAGAGAAGCTACGCCTCCTTTCCAGCCACTCATTACACTTACACCATCAAGACATTAACATTGAAAACGGGCAGCATCTATCTCATTCTCAAGATCATATTGTTACGAACATGCTACAACTTCCTTGCAACTTTACGCGTATAAGAAAAATGAGACACATTTACAGATATTTGACGATCAGCCTAGGAAAATTCAAGCAATTGCAGAAAAATATTTTCTCGGGGTTCTTAACCCTTTCGGGCTTTTATCTCCGGTCTGGCTGAAACTATTTTCTGTTATGTGACTGAACTTTGTTTCTACGCTTGCCCAGGAGTGAGAAATTAAGTAATGATAAGGGGAGACAGGCTTGAAAGTTAAACGATCAATAATTGATAATTTAAAGCGATTATGTTTAAAAGAAATTGAGATTTAGAGCAGCGGCAACCAAATTTTTTATTATCGACCTCCTTTATAAAAATTATAAAAAAAAAAAAAAAGAAAAGAAGAAACTGACCTGTTTCTTAAATGATTTATTTTATTTTTGTAAAATAAAATTTTTACATAAATCAATGAGAAGGATGTGCTTGATGAAGCTTGGCTAGATCATCAATGTTTAATTCGAAATTTGTTAGTATTTATTTTAAATCGCCTCGGAGCTCCACATTCAATTTATTTCTCTGCTTCGTTAAAATAAAATTAACATGACTGAAGCCAGATTCAACCATATGTGAACTTGAGAATGCAATTAAAAAGGAAACTGTTGCATTACAAAGTTTTGCATATTTTTGCGTAATATTTATATTCATGCAAAACGTATTCACTGTTAAATTATTAAATAGCATCTTTGCTTCAAGGTAACTAGTAATTCAACGACTTCATCTTGTAGATGAATTTCGATATTTCCAACTTAAGAAGAAAGTGGCGCGATAATCCGTCCTGGGATATCCTTATTTTCAATATCTCCAAAGCGTGATTAAAATTCGTCATTGTATTTTTGAAGACGATTTGTATATATTTCCTATTCTTCGTCGGTTATATTTAAGTGTCGTAAATTTGAAAAATATTTAAAATTCTTACATAAAAATGAAGACGTAAACAAGTTTAATTTAACTTGAAAGCTTAAAGTAATTGTCCGTGCTTGAATTAATGTATTGTATTTTCCTTGGAGACTTGTTTGAATATCATTGAACATTGCAAATATATCTACCAAATATTTTTTTTTTTTTTTTGCAGTTTGTCACTTAAGGCAGGATTAATTTCTGTTGGAAATTCTGTAATTGTTTCAAGCATTTTAACGAGTCTGTAAGAACATGCACATCTTGACAACCATCGTATTTCGATGTATAATAATAATTGGTTCATCATTTTCCTCGCATTGCTTAGTAAACAGTCGTGATTGAAGAGGTCACTCTCTAATATGATTACTTGATATAATATATACAATTATTATGTATTATGAAGATCGTTACTGAGATATTTTACTACACCACTATGTAAGACACAATGAATAGTACGTATACCAGGTACCTTTTTTTCCTTAAGTAAAGTTGCAAAACCTCAATAGAAGCCTACCAAAACAGACTCCCCATTTGTAGCTATTGCAGTTATATTATTTATTGAAATCTCATGCTTGTTCAAGAATTCTTTGAAGCACTGGTATATTGTCGATTTTTTGTGTGAGTTTCAAGATAATTAGCAAATAAAAATTCGTCAATAATTTGACATTTTATTTTGCTAAAATATCTTACATAAGCCATAAGAAAAGAAGAACTTCCAAAAGTGGATTCATCAAGTTGGATAGAAAACTTGAAATTTCTTAGTTTCGGAATCACAATATTTCCCACATCTTCACTCATTTCATTTATACACCTTTTACTGAATTTGCACTCAGTGATAGGCTTTTTAAAACTGTGGCAGAATCCTTTTTAATTACAATTTCATTGGAATCTTTAATAGCGGGTATAATTATATATTTTGCGGTTGAATAAGGTTTTCCCTCTTTTTGCAATATTGAGAGAAATATTGTATGAACATATTAACTCGCCTTCATTATGAACTTCAGTTGAAAGTTTAATGAATTGTTTTAAGGTTAGTCAAGTTGCAAATGCTTCTTTAAGTTTTTTAAAATAAACCTAATTTTTATTATTCTTATCCGAATGCATTCTTAAGACAATCTTTTAATTTGGCCGGTTTCATGGCATCATTGCAAAAACTTTTCCTCCAAAGAATGAATAGCGATTTTCTTCCGTTCATTGGTGAAGGTATAAAACCAAATTTTAAATATTCCCCCGAATATTGTCGGCATTTTTGTTTAGAAGTCGTTACTACCATTGCGGTATTAGTGGAGTTCTAATAAAACAATTATACAGCTAAAAGAATCTACTTCCACGAAAAGAGAAACAAGTTGGAAAGTGCTGATAATAAAAAACAACGCATGCGTAGAAGTCACTACTCACTGGAGTCGAAGACATTATGAAAAGGTGTGGGTCACAAAACGGAGCAAGAATTATTTCTTACAAGTCAGAGAATGAGTAACACATCGCGAGATACGCAAACTTTAAAAGGTAAAGAAAGGTAAATAATTATTTAAGAAATGCTTGATTGAGAAATTAAATAAGGGATAATCTATTGTAAAAATTTTACTCACTATGTTGTAATTACAAATGGCATTCCAAACGAAAATTTTGTATTCTGTGTTGCTGCCAATAAATTTACGATTTGATAGCATTGGTATTCATTCATCTATCCCTTTAATTGGATCTATCCTTACAAGGAGAAAAAAGAAATAATCGAAAATGATTACCCAGACGTACTCATTTTGAAATGAGTATGTTTGTATCAGATTTGAATGTATGTCTTTATCGAATGTAAAACATTTTATGCATTCAAAACCAAAAAGAATGTAAATCAACGCTCTCAAAAAATTATTATAGATATTAAGAACAACAAAAGTTCCTTTCATATACTGGCTAAGTATTTTAAAAATTGGTGTTCAAAAACAAATATGGTTCGCTTAAGTATTTCGAACTGGATTTCGTATTTACCACGCTACACGCGGAAGAACACATGAATTTTAAAATGAGTTCGTACAATGATTCAATAATTCTACATATTTTTTTATATTATTGAAAACATTCTAATTTAAAAGATCCGCTTACCTTTGAAATGCGATTTTTTTCGGTCAAAAAATCGATTAACACATTGCAATTTTAACCAATGTAATTTAAGCCTGAACACATTGCGATTTTACCGTGTTAGAATGTCCAACAGAGTTTTTGAAGATTAAAAGTCCACCTTAAACTCCTAGTCTTCATAAAAAAAAAAAAAAAGCTTTACAATTATCACAATAAATTAAAAGAAATTATATTACTTGTTTTATTTAATTTTATAGTTAAAATCAATTTCTACTTAGGCTAACAAAGAAAAAAAAATTATTTTATTTACTTTTCATTAAATAATTACAATTAATATAAATATGTATATACATATGACAAAATCACAATATTAAGTGGCAAAAGAAAAAAAATTCCAGCAATCTACACATTTCGTCACTGACGGTATTTATTCCTAAATTTATATCCTGCTAAATATCTTATATAAGAGAAATTTTTTTTTCTCCCATATAAAATTAAAATTAATTATTTGAAAATCAAATAAAAAAAATTATGCTTCGACGAGATTGGGTCCGCTTCGCGGACTTAACGTTCAGCCCAGAAAAATCGCCAAGTTTAGCAATTTTTGAAATCGCGCCAAGTGATTGGGCTAAACTGCATTTTCACCAATTAAATTTAATTAAATAAATAAATATCTGAAAAAAACTGTATTAACATCAAGTGTCATCCACTACAAGTTTAAAAAATGTATTTGAACTTGAGTGGATGAATAAAAATTATTTTTATTACCAATTGAAAATTTGAATAAAATATATATAGGGAAAGTGTGAGCTAACGGTAGGAATTAAAAAAGCTTTAAAAACGATATATTGCTACTACAATTATTAAAAAAATTAAATATAAAAAATATTACTTACTCTCTTCAGGTATTTGAGATCTACCCAGCATATATATATATATGTGAAGGTAAAACCGTTTAGGGAGGCGAAAATAAGGTTAAAAAAAATCCTCATATATATCTCATACATCTTTGGCTGAGTAGATCTTGCGAAGAATTGCCGGAAGCGCAGCCGAGTGAATATGCCTAGAAGTGGCCTGTATCTGCCAGAATCTGTAAGAAGTAGTTTATGTTTGGAGTTTGCCTTTCAATTTCAAAGTAGTAGTTTGGAGTTATGTCCGTAGTGCGAACTAGTAAGCTAGAGAGATGAACATAATTGAAAGTACTGGGAATTTTATTATAACTGTTGCTGATCTGTGCAATGGCTGTTTTTGGTTCCTGCTGATTCTCTAACTATACAAGTTCTGTTTCCTGACTGTGTTGTTAATTTGTCCAAGTTCAGTTGCCTGTGGGTTATTCTGTCCTGCATATTTGTGAATAAAGTGTCATTTTTAATTATCCTCCTTGTTAGATACGTATTAATAAAAAAAAAAAAAATTGTACAGTATTCTGTGTTTCTACCTCTTATCATCTTCAAATAATAAAAAAGTACTCAGCACATGATATATATTTGAGAGAATTACTTCACGTATTCACATTGGAGGCGAATTAGTATTAAAAGGTGGAAAGCTAAAAAATTTTTCTCTAGACAACTAATAGTGCCGGAGAGTATAAGGGGAATACAGGTAATACAATTTATATATTTAGATGCAAAACGGTAAGTTTTGTAAGAAAAATAAGAAATACCGTTATTAATTGCTTAGGTGCGAAATGTTATTTAATTAGGTATTAAAATCAATGTAATTACTCCCTGTTTACAGTATAGAAAGTAAGGTATGCAATGTAAAATAGCCTTTCCTAGACATATGTTTAGTCTTTCTGTTTTAAAACACCTTTAAAAGTTTTTGTTTTCATCTGATATCCACATTCATTCAATGACGAACGAAGTCAAGAGTTTTTCATGTTCTTGATGCATCGAATTCTTCATATAATTCCCTAGTTTAACAGCCACACACGAATCAAATAATCGTGCCATGATGTATGACATTTTGTGAGTATTCTTTAAAAATAATTTTACAACTAGAGAAGAGGAACAAAAGAAAATTAGAAGATGAAAGTAATTGTAAGTGAGTTAAGACAACACTTTCGGTTTGTATGAATTTTCTAAAAATAATTCCTTGTTCAAGCGACTGAATTTCAATAAAACTTAATTTTTTTTCCAAAAAAAAAGGGGAGGGTACCATTTTTGACCCCTCCAAACATAGCTCCTGCATATAAATATATCTGTCTATATCTGTTAAATCTTTGAAATTTGAACTATGAAAATGGAATATTTAGCAATAAAAAAAGCAGTGCTGTTTGTATTATTGACCATGAGGCACACACACACTCAAAGGAAAATTTCTATATATCGTTTTTGTAAATAAATTGTAATGTAATTAATAATTGTTATGTTTGATATCATACGGAGAGTATTCTTTCTCTGTTTTGTTTCACCAAATTACAGGTGAAGAATACTTTCCATTTTTACAAAATTTAAAAAACAGTTTGCCATATTGTACTTGTATCTTTATGGAGTACTTAGAAATATTCCATGGTTTTGCGGATTTATGGATATGCAATGCCCGCGGAAGCTTCGTGTTTATGGTTGCGAACTAGCTGTTGTCGTTGTGTTCGTCGGTTTGAGTCCTGGTACAGCTACACTCGGCGTGGTGAAGTGGGGCTCATGCACTAAATCTATCGATGCTGCAAGTTCTTCCATTGGCGAGGTTTGAAAGTTTGGAGAGGGAAATGCCACCTCATGAGTCAACCACATCACTTTACCGAGGTTCATAATTACAATGTCCGTCGCTGTTAGCCCTCATGTTGCTTCCAAGTACAACGTTTCCACGCAGAATAATAATTAACCAATTAAAAAATCAAATTCACACAATGATACATATGCGTTCGATTTTCTGAATTGCAAAATTATAAGGGAATTCTATTATTGCTTGAAATCAAGTAAATTTTTCAAAATGAAATTACAATTATTGTTGAAAAAATATATAAGTTAAGCAATTGGAATGGCTATCTTTCATTAAGACGTGAAAAATGGGAGAGGAATCAAACATCCAAATGAAACGTTGAACATGAAACATTTTTAATAGAACACTGACATTACCCTGTAAAGAAGAGTCAATTTTCTTCCACCATTTGCTATTTTTTAAAAAATAATATTTGAATATATATATGTAATAATTTAAGTTAATTCCTGTTAATATCCCACCATAATAATTTAATTTCCTAAATTTTCCCATTCTCTCCTTTAAAAGATAGTGTTCATTTTTATTTCCTAATACGATTCATTTTTCTTTTTCATTTATGCAATCACGAGTTCGTAAAAATTCGCAGAATCAGCCGATCCCATGGTGCAGACTTGTAGGGATGATCCCTACTAGACTTAAGGTCTACACTTAGATTCCCTTGAAGTCCCTCCATCCAGACCATGTGATCTCTGAAGTTTAAAGTGAAATTATCCTATTATATAAACAAAAACACAGCGAAAAATGCTCTTTTCTTACTGCTCTTCTTGCTCTCTTGCTGTTATACTCATGCTGTCATAATCTGTACTCAACGGCGGAGTTATGTAATTCTCGCTGTGTGGAAATGGTCTCTCTCTCAGCTAAAATAAAATAGTTCTATGAAACAGAAATTGGCTTCGACTGAATGAATTATAAAAATTAATCAAGTAGTTGAAAGTAAATTACTTTACACACACACACACACACACACACACACACACACACACACACACACACACACACACACACACACACACACACACACACACACACACACACACACACACACACACACACACACACACACACACACACACACACACACACACACACACACACACATATATATATATACACATATATATCAGAAGATCAAAACAGAGTAAAATAAGCAGATTCAATTCATTTAATTTGCGGCGACTCTCTTCTACAACAACGTTAGAAGTTAAAAGACCTTACTCAACCAGCCAGATGAGATATCTTTTCAGCCTGGTTGGTAGGATCGTCAACTTAAGACCCACTCGTCCAGGGTTCGAAACAACGCTGCCACATTAAGGTCATCAACTCTCTCCCCCTCCTCGGGGTTGGAAAAACACCAGTGGCCGAAATTTTTTTTCTTTTAATGAAATTTGTTCCTAGAAATTAACAGTTTAATAAATGAAAGTCGAAATTACTTATTTGTCAGGGATATTATTACTATTTTATCATATATCACTAATAATTTCAGTATCAAATTGAATAAAAGATTAACGAATTTTCAAAAAATTATGATTTTCCATTATATTTCCATCATTGAATTAGTAAGAAGTATGGTAATTCCAAAATATACGAAAAATTTTAATTAAAATAGTGTAAATATTTACATCATAAAAATATTATTTATTCTTCTGTTTTTGTTTAACTTTCAATGTTTTCCGTGACTTTGGAATGTGGCTTTATTTAAGCTTTTTTTTTTTGAGTTCAAATAACTCAGTGGGAATGAAGCAAATAGAAATAAAAAGACTAGCCCTCTATATTTACTATCACTTGCTTCGCAAAAATCAGGCATGCCCGCATTTATTTCTTACTAAAAGATGTTCCGTTATCTCACAGCTGTCTTTAAAACAGTTTTAGCCCCGTATGTCTTCTTATTGAATTTCACAGTTCAGGGAGTGATTTATGGTCAGCGACTCAATACCTACCACTTTTACGGTGTAGTTGTTGTGTCCATGGATAACACTGAGTCAAGGTTATCTTGAGATGGGGCCTTGGCTGAGTATAGTCTCAAAGTTTTAAATGACAGCAACTGCTAGTTCAAGTGCCTTAGAACTGTAGAGAAATTCCTCTGGGGGTAAACAGATGTGTGGGTAAAATCATGTTTCAAAAGGCTTAGTAAAACGGTTGGACCTCAAATGTCAATTGAATATTCTGGCTATTTCTGCAATTGATATAAGTTCTTGTGTTTTCAAGATAAATTTTCATGCCCTGGTAGTGATTTGTTCCGAGTCTTGCTATTCTGGATATTATTGAACAACTTTTGTGATACTAGGCCGTAATAATTGTTGGAATTATTATTTTAATATTATACGTATATTACTGTCTTTCAAACGAAAAAAAAATTGTTGTGAAGTAGAATGCTTTTTTTGACACTGTAATTATCTGTATTTTGCACTCATAATTGACAAGTTCTGGGGAAAATGCTGATTATAAAAGGGAGAATTCATCGCTTATTTTAAATAATTTAGTAGTTTTTTTTATTCCACTTACTCCCTATTTCTTACATAATTAAAAAAAAAAAAAGATCTGCTTCAGAAAGAATAAATTTGCTTAGCATTTGCTGTAATTCTAAGAATTTTAGCGACTATGGAGGACATTACTTTCTTTTAGGAGGTCAGATTCAATGATTATATGTTGATAACATTATATCAAGGCGCTTATGCTATTACAAATGCTTTGTACAATAACTTTTATATAATTTTCTGAAATAACAGATATATGACAGGATTAAATAATTTTAGATTTCTGTGTTACGTATTTAGTAGTACAAAGTAAAATTTATAAAATTTAATAAAATGTAAATGCATTATGAAATCAGTTTTTCCCTTTATTTTTCTTTTTATTAGTGAAATACGAAGTAATGAGAAGGGTAATTGCAATCCAAATCAGTGAAATTTTTCTCATTTTGATAACATTATTTTATCGATTTCGAACAATCTTTAATGAAAAAAAAAAAAAAAAAAAAAAAAAAAAAAAAACAATCCCCTGTATATAACAATTTGAGTTCGGATTATGCAAAATATTACCCGTGTGGTTCACTCACGTTTTAATATCAATTAAAGCATATGTCGAGGTCCCAATTCCTCTCGTCTAGTGTGGATGTTTGGAGAGGGAGGGGGGCTACTCAGGTAACGTCATCGTTACTCGACCGAAGTTCGACATTGACAGGTCCATCACCAATAGTTCTCGTGTCGCTTCTCAGTGTGCCGTTAATTATATTAAATAGGAAACTTCTGTGTTTCTTCGGGTCTAAGCTTCTTTTTTTTGTAATTGTGATATGTTTTGCACTTTCTCATCATATAAAATTGAAGCATTTTATAGAAAAATAGCATTTTATAGAAATCGATTAAATTTTATAATTACTTAATTAATTAAAAGTTTCTAATCGACTCATTATTAATAGAATGAAAAAACAATCACATAAAAAGGAAACTTAAAATTTCATTTGCATTTATACAAATAAAAAATTATAGTTATGATAAAGAATAGGAAATATATCAAATAATAAAAATCTTTTAATTTTGAATAAAACATTTAAAAAAAAGATAATGGAAATGCAATATAATTTTTCTCAAGAACAAGTTATGGCTATTAAAAATTCGTCAAGTTTTTTTTTATTGAATATTATATGTATTAATGTTAAAAATATCCTAATCACACATATGCGATAGTTGATCCTTTAATTTTATTTTATTAGCAGTTTAAAGTAACAAGGAAGACTTAATGGCATCTGTGTGAAAGTAAACGTTACTTAGTTTTTCGTATCAGAAGAAAAAAAAAAAAAAAAAAAGAAACCCACTATGTCACTATAAAAAGAAAACAAAGATTGAAAGTTTTTTTATTGTAAATCTCTAGTCGCCAATGGCCCTCGTTAATAAAACTAGCAACCTTTTCCCTGCACGCTTTTCTCCCTTCATTAAATGAGGAGGAACTACCACTTCCAAGTAATACAAAAAGAAAGCAGTGTTGTTTCCAAACCAAACCGACTATTATTATTGGGGTACATAACCCTTTCGGGCTTTAATCCCCTGTGAAATTTATTATTAATTGGAGGTGAGACTGAACTACGGTTTTACACTTGCCCAGAAGTTAAGATTAAAATATAAAATTTTTTATGAGAATACAGAGTAATAGCTATTGAAAAATTTAAGTTAAGAATTTAAACTGAGTAAATTAAAATTATACAGTGAATTCACTAGTTAAAATAACTAGTGGATTATTTAAATATCAGTAGTAAAATGAAGTTAATAAATTAAATTAAAGTTTAAGATATTGCAGCAGTTACCTATTGAGTTCCTGCTTGCTTGTTGAGTCTGGTCGCTGTGAGAGCGCGCGCTGTGATTGGTCGATGGTGAGGTGTGCTATTTCACTATATATAGGTGGGTGTGTAGGGGTGTATTTGTGTAAATAATAAAGTCTTACTCAACAAACAGATCCTTCGCCCAATCATCACCTACGCCTCCCCTGTTTGGGGTTCGGCCGTACAAACTCATATGAAAAAGGTTCAAATAATGCAAAACAAAATTCTCAGAATAATGACAAATTCCCCCTGGTATATAAGAAACAATGTAATCCACAATGATCTTCAAATTGAACCAATTGATTCATATATCACTAAGCTCTCTCGAAATCTCTTCACCTCCATTCTCAATCACAATAATCAAATTATTAAGGCTCAAATTCTTTTTAGAAACTCCCACTCCAAATTCAATTTCGCATATAAAACTACAAAATGGTCTCTCCCACTTAAACCCCCATAACATTCTTCATTTTTCACAATTATTAGACATTATGCAAGATTTTGGTACATTTAACTTTGTTTAATATCCTCTAATCACACAGCGTTGATATTGCAAAGTGTCACTGGTACTCTTGATGTATTTTTTTTAGTCCAATCGCCTTTGGGCGTCTTCCACATAGTTTTTTACGACCCACTATTTCCATCAATTTGAGCAAAAGCGATGACTCGCTAACGCTCGTCAGTTTTTCTTATGTCTGTCTGTGTATTTGTGTGAGGAGTGTGATTAAGGGAACAGTATTTTATGGAAGTTGAGTAAATTAAAGAATTAAAATTTGTTGTGGTCTATGGTGAGGTATCAATTTTTTTGGAAGAAATTTAGTGAGAGTTTTTTAATGAAGTTTTTTAGCGGGGGGAGTTTAATTGAAAATCTAATATCAGTGTTTCTCATGTACCAATGGGCTTTTACAATCATTCTTATGGTTGAATTTTGTGATTTTTCTATCAGATCAAGGGTTGTATTAGCACAGTGCGACCTGACTAGACTGGCATAGGTCTTAGAATCAGGGTGTAGATAAGCAATTTATTACGTCTATTTAATGTAGATTTGCGCGAGATAAGGGGGAAAATATTATTTACAGCAGAATTATACTACTTTTTAATTCGTATTACGCGTTGTTTGAAAGTGAGTTTTTTTTTTATCTAACGTGACACCAAGATATTTGGTGTCTAAGGACCAGGGTATGTTTTTGTTTTCTAGAAAAATGTCTGGTTCTTTTTTTCTATAGTTTCTGGAAGAGAAGACGGCCTCTGTCTTGGAAACGTTCCGGGCTATTTTCCAAGTAAAGTACATTTCTTCTAGTTCCTTTAAGTGTTCGTTTAGTGCTTGGCCTATATTTGATGAAAAGTAGCGTCGTGCTAGTATCGCAATGTCATCTGCATACATGCATATTTTTGTGTTTCGGTGTTTAGGGATGTCGTTCATGTAGTAATTGAACAAAGTTGTAGAGAGGATTCCTTCTTGCGGGACTCCAGCTTCAATATTTCTTGGGTTTGAGTGATGTTCATTGACTGTGTCTTTGAATCTTCTGTTTTGTAGATAAGAGTTGATAATTTTTATTAGGTACGGGGGGGGGGGGTGTTGTAGTTTATCATTTTGAAAATTAGACCTGTATGGCCAGACTCGGTCAAAGGCTTTCTGTATATCCAGGAAAACCGCATCGGTGTTTTGTCCTTTGAAAAAACCTGTTTTAATGAATTCCACCACTTGGAGCAGTTGGTGAGTTGTGGAGAGTCTTGGTACGAATCCGTGTTGTTCATGGATGATTATGTCGTTATCTTAAATGTTGTTTCCATATGTTGGTTACTACTTCGATCCCCTTGTTTCGGTTCCTTCCTTCACAGTTTCGCCTATTACATAGAAAATAGAATTTAAGTGTCGGAGCTATGTGATTGCCAATAGCTGACAGGCAATAAATATGGAAAAAAAAAAAGAAAAGAAAAGAAAGAGAGAGAGAGAGAGAATTGTGTGTGATTATAAAAAAAAAGGCCGATTTTTTCTTCCATTGATGATCAATAATACTAAAAATGCTGAATTTTCTATAAGAAGCATGAAAATTCAAGTCACAGGTATAGTAAATACATTAAAAACGTTGAAATTGTTTAGTTTTAGCCGAAAGGTTAATAATCCTGGTTAGGAAATGGGGGGGGGGGGAACTAATTTTTAAACTAACTCAATGTGAATAATTATTTAATTGAAGATAATTTTTTTTTGTCATATATTCATTAGATTTGATAATAGTAACTCTAGTAAAACGGAATGCGGTGATCATAAAGTATTTGTTATAAAAGCACTCTAAGGGCCCTTTTCTTTGCAAAAATGTTTGTAATGTCTTAAAATCTAAACCATAACTGATTATATTCTTGATAGGCATGCTACAATGGTAATTTCAAATACTATTTATATACTACTGAAACACAGGAGCAGCTCGTTTATCGAATGAAATTCTCATACTATATGAATTCTTTTTATATTTTAGAGCAGTATTCGAGTCAGAGGAAATTTTTTATCATAAACCATATTTTCATACAATTAATATAAAATAAACATGCTTATAGGTCGTTTTATTCAAAATGAAATTAATATATATATATATATATATATTGTGACACATTCAATTTTTAAAAACAAATGATTTAATCTTAATGTGATACTTTTTTAAGATATAATCTGTTCAACTTATAAAGGCAAACGATTTAATCTAATGTGATACTTTTTTAAGATATTACCTATTTAACTTTTAAAAGCAGACGATTTAAACTTAAAGTGATACCTTTTTCAGTATTCTTTATTAAGATATATTTTTTTGGCAACACCAGATCATAGTTTTGATTTTAGATAATTTACTGGCAACGGATATGAAATTTAGTATTGAGTTTGGTTCCAAGAGGTTAAGACGAACGTTGAAAAAGTGTTGCTTGTGTAAAATTGTGTTTTGAATTTATGTTTGAAAAGATGTGCGCAAATAAATGTGATGTAATGAAAACAAGTTATTTTTATTAATAGTATTCAATACAGTACAATATATATATAACTAATAAACATGAAATAATAAAAATAATAAACCTGAAAATATTGAGATTGGATTCGTTTTACTAATGTAATTTTAAACCTCGGTCCAGTGACGACAATGACACCCGAGATTCCTCCTCCTTCTCAAGACTTCCACACCTTGCCAAGAGAGGACTTTTAACAGATTTAAGGAGCGGCGATACAGCAGGTTTTTTGTAGCATTAGGATTCACAATCACAACTGGACAAAAACTGCCCACCAGGAGTCCACTAGGCTACCATGACCACGGAAAATAATGGGAATTCAGAATAAGTTAACTTTAAAAAATGATCTTCACATTCAACGTGCATCAAAATAGACCCTACTTGCACTTTAAATTCATGCTCTGGAAAATAAAAAATATTCACAAAATTACCCATGTTTCTCCCAGATTGAAGAATATGAAAGGTGAATATTTTACACAGATATACTTTACCCTTCCTCTCTCTCTGTATATATATATAATTTTCTACTCTACCCCATTCTCCCTAATTCAAAAGTAAATAGTTCATACTTATTTCCTGATCTCATTCCAAATTATATTTATTTATGAGATCACGCGCTTATAAAAATTTGTCTAATACCTTTATCCAAACGATAGTAAATCTGACTTCAGACTCCTTGTCTATTATGATATTCCCTCAGAATCCCTAATCCTGTATCACGTGTTCCATGACGTTTTTTTTTTTTATAATTTTCTCTGTAACATAATGGGAAACTCTGAAAAATAGAGAACTTTTTATCGTCTCGTCATTGTAAAAGATACAGCGGTTAAACCACTCAAAAAACCTTTTTCTTTCTTCCTTCGGCCCAGCTGGCCGAAGCAAAAAAAAAAAAAAAAAAAAAAAAGCGCAACTAAAATGAACAGGTAATAAAGGAAGTTGAACTGGAATGTGACTCGCATTCTTCATTGATTAAAATTTGTTTTTGTTGCAATAACAATTGCGATATTTTCCCTGTTATTTCTATCTTTTGTCCCCACTTTGTGGAGGGTAAACTAAGGCACATTCTGTATGCATTATATCATGAGTCATCTTTCCTTTCACAGTCTCTGCTATCATTTCAATAATGTCTTTCAATCCGAAATGGTTTATCTTTCTTTAATAAATATTTAAAAATTTATAAATAAACCTCTCTCAGTCCCCTGTTCTATATCATAATATCCACATGGAGCGAATTCGTTGACTGCTCTCTAAAAACTGTAATTATTCCATTATTGATTTAACATAATAACGGTATATTTCAAGAGTTGTTTCATTAACAAGTGTTGAAATTGATAGGTTTCTAAGCGAAATGTATAGTTTCTTTTGTGCCATAAAGCCGAAATTGCAGTTTTGGCGTAACAAAATGTAGCACATTTTTAAACAGAATACTGCAACAAAGAAAACTGTTTATACTTTGGCGGGTGAGGATGGAGCAGGTTACGTTAAATGACAGGATACCTAGAAAGCACGATTTAAACTAATTTATTGAAGTGAATTTAAATATTAAGAATGATATTTACAATCAGATAAAGTTCTTATCACACTTACATTTGCTATGCAAATATGACATTTTTTTAGTGCTAGCGCTCGCTTGAAAAAGTAGGATAATGCCTTCGGTCACGATATTCTAATCTAGTTTAGTTTTTATTAACGTCGCACTAGAAGCAACACGAGGGCTATTGGTGACGGACCTCGTAATTTTGAACCACAGTCAAGTGACGAGGACGACACCTTAGCTGGCACCCCTCTCCTAACTTCCACACCACGCCAGCCAGATGACTATGGGCCCCGACAGATTTAATGTGCATCAGATATTCTAGTCTAACGTTTTGTAGATCTATGATGTCCTTTCTTTTAAACGTTGTTCTGAGTGAAATTGGAGAGGTCTCTTTCAAAACCATGAGACATAATCCTTTGTTTTGGTTCAATAGCTGAATTAGCTTAGCTATTGGTTATTAAGTACCCCAAATGGGACAGGAAATGACACCTCCAAAACTAGCATCTGGTGAGGGGATGCTTTTGATTCTCAATAAACCGAAATCTTATAAGGCCAAAGTGAATGTGAAACAGAAATGTTGCATGACTTTTCAGACGAGTCCAGCTTCTTTAACGAGGAGTTCGTCCGGATGCAAGGGAGACCTCTAACGAACTTCTTAATGTGGTCGCTGTAATACCATTCAAGTTCAAAAATAAGCCTATTAGAGTAAATTGCTAAATGAACCAGCTTTATTGGCTCACCTCTCTGAGGCTAATCAAGACTATTCTCTTAAGTTTCTATTGCAGTACTGTTTGTTGCTTGATCCAGTTTAAGTTTCTTGCTGTTCCTCTGATTTGTGTCCGCAAAAAAAAAAAAAAAAAAAAGTCATATATCCATATTTTGTACTTACATCATCTCGCTACGTATTAAGAAAAAAAAATATTGGAGTTAAGAACATTAAATTAACGTCGAGAATGTCAATTAAAAATAGTAATCGAAACAGTTATTTCCTCACAAAAACATTGATTGTTTAACCTGTCCTATTCATGACTCATTACACTCCTGTTCGCGATTTTTTTAGCATAGATTTTAATTATTTCCGTTTATACTGCAGGCAATGTTGAGAAAGTTTTTTCAACATTCCTAGTAGTGGAAGTAGAAAAGTCCTATAATATTAGTGCTGCAATACTATTACTTTTTTTTACATTCATAAATTATATGATTAATAAATTTAAATACGTTGGATACTGTTATAATAATATTATCTTAATATTGAAATATTGTATACCGGAGGACTTTTAAACGAAAGAGTTCAAGAAATATCTTATGGTATATTCCTTTCAAGCTGTTTAGGACTGAATATTTAAATAAGGGAATCTATCAGAACGGGAAATCTTTTTCCCTAGGCACACTGCTCGAGCTGATTACGGGCCCTATTGAAGCTCCGAAATATTCAAGACAAATACATGCACACTAAAAAGATATCCAAATATTTATGAATATTTAAATATTAATCTTTCTTTCTTTGACATTAAATAATTCATTGTACGCTCTACATTGATATGAATAATGAAAGTTGGAATAAATAAGTCAAAAGTAAATCCTCAAGATTTAGATTAACATCGCAACACGAGAGCTATTGCAAAGGATCTTGTGATTTTGAACAGCGATCAAGTCACAAGAACGATATCACAGCCATTACCTCATACTCCTAACGTCCACACCTTATGAGGATTTTGAAGCTCATTTCCATTTCGAATGCAATGTCCCACAATATTCCGAACAATGGATCTTTAGACTCGGAACATGACGCTCGAATCGAAGGCCACAAAAAATTTACGACCATGACCAGGTGGCCGCTATGAATATCGTTATTTACTGTGTCTGGATAAGTTAAAGGTAGTAAAGTAGAAGTAACGGATTGGAAAAGGTGAATTTGAAGAATTTATTGCTCAAAGAATGAAAATACAGATTTCAAATTATGCAAAGGGCGTTCCATAAAAAATATATTTACAGCAAAACATAAGACATTAGTTTTCAAAATACTTTCCCTCAGATGATATGCAAAGGGCCCATCGATCAATCCACTTTTCAAAACAAGTAAAGAAGCTTTATTTTTCTGGAAGTTGTTTCAAAGAACCCTACGCTGCTGAAATAACGCCTGAATCTGAATTAAACTGCCTTCAATGCCAGAAATCGCATGTTGCGAGTTCTGGAGTGTAAGGGGGATGTGGCATGATTTTAATATTGGATTTACTAAAATATTGCTGAACAAAAGTAGCTACTTGCGTATGTGATGTAATGTCCAATTCCCTACCAGTTCATAACGCTTTCTCGAAATGTGTTTTGAAAATTTTTTAAAACTGAAATATAATATCCACCATTGACAGTAGTTTTTGTAGGCACAGCATGCTTATAGATTACACTTTCACGATCAAAGAAAATAATCATAATCTTTCTAGCAGATTTGGGTTTTCGGAGGTTAACTCTGAATCACTCACCTCCTTTTCTTTAGAGGAAATAACAGTTCTTTAAACAGGCACGAAACTAGGAAAATAAAATCGCCTGTTTCATTTAGAGTATTTATAAATGTTCAGTTAATAGTTTGAAAAAATCGCCCGCACTTTTATTTCTTAGCCTCGTGGTGTTGCCACCATGTTAAAAAATTACTCTGTTTTTATGGAATGTCCTTTGAACTAAATACATTTGAACCTTTGTAAGTCGATCCCTCATTGGTGTCAATAAATTGGTAAACATATACCATTGGTAACATCACTAATTCATAAATGTACTTCACTTTCTAGTTTATGCAGCTTTAGAAAAAATAAGAAATCATTTTTTGAATATCTTTCAAAATCAATTTATTAAACATCTTTTCATGAAAGTAATTATTTTAATATGAAAAAGGAATCTTGATATCTTATTTTTGTAACAATGGCAAGACTCCATCTCAATTCTTGTCAGACTATTTTGTATATTTCTCACAACAAATAATCATAAATGTTTTATATACATAACAATCAAACTTAATTTGTATATTTCACATGCTTTTAATCATTTTAAGCTATCAAACTTTTATTTTGTTAACTATGAAAGTTTTTGGTAACTGTAAGACAAATGTGCAATCTGATTATACTTTTTAATTGCATGGGGGGGGGGAACTTTCAATTAGTGGTAAACATAAGATATTTACAATCTGTCAAAGTAACAACATATCATATTTAAAGTTTTTTGAAAAAATCATAAAATTCAGGAGTCAAGTCCATATCTGTGATTGCAGAACAGACTCTTGATATAACTGTAAAGGTTATATTAATAATATATATCAATGTCTATAAATGGTAATGATGGTTTGTCAGAAATTAATAAATGAAGAAGCCTTTATATATAATTATAAGGCAAATGTCTGAACAACAAAAACAGGATCAATTTTTCAGGTTTTACTATACACTGAATATTTTTATTTAAAAAAAAAAAGAGCTAAATGTTTACACAAAAAACAGATTAGGGGAGGAGAGAGAAGCAAAAAACTTGAATTTGTATAATAAACACCAACCATTTATTGCATTTAAATTTACATCAAATTTACAGCTGCCTTTAGATGAAACATTTAGTTGCTCTATTTATTGTGTAACAGATGTATATAGCTCTTATTTTACAATTATTCAAGACAAATTTAGAGTTACATAAGTTTTTTTTTAGTAGTATCGCATTTTTGGAAAGTTTTCCATACAATTATTCTCCTTTATTATTTTTTTTTACATAATAAAAATATATATGCATATTTACATTGGGGAGTTTTAAAATTTAATTTTTCAACAGTATCACAAAATAGTCAAAACATTCAAGATAGAGGAATTCTAAACTATGTACATACATATCAAATTACACCAGCAAGTTCAATAATGTTATATATAGAAGCATTACTTTATTGTAAAATTGAAAGCAAATATTTAACATCAAGAGAAGAATAACCATCAATAAAAACACATCAATAGTATTATAGTTATTATATTAATACAAAATTTTAATATTTTATCTAAAAAATTTACTCTATCAATAATAATCAATCAACAGTTCTATTATCCTAAGTAAATACATGTTTCAAACATTGAATAGAAATTACAGTATTTTTTCTCAATAATCTATATTGCTTTATAGTTTACATATATAACTATTAATATAAAGGAGTACTTTTTTCCATTTCCCCAAAAATTTTTTATGAAAATTGTGGCCATCATTATTTTATATTCCTATCAGATATATGTTACAATACACACATTTTATCACATTTTTTTTTTTTATAGAAAAAGTCTTTCAGAAGAATTAAAATTTTTCTTATAATTAAATGGTAGTTTTAAGAGGGGGAGAAAGAAAACACACACAGCATGAAGAGGATATTTTAATACATTTTTACTATAAAAACACAGTTTCAGCTTTAAATTATATAAAAAAAAAGGACATTATATAAAATTTAAAAATACTTTGAAAGCCAATAAGTAATAAACTTTTGTATCAAAATAATAGCATAAAAATACTCTTGATAATTTTTCCTTTCTTATTTTAAACCTATAAATCATTCTCAATTATATAATTATAGATATTTTAATTTATAAAATTTTCCAACAGCAATATACTCTTTTAAAGTATGTATACATATGTATTTGAGTTAAATTATGATTTTAAATCATATTAAAGCATATACAAAAAGTATAATAGAATAATTTCAAAGATGTAACATTTTGATATTCACTGGCCACCTGGATATTGATAATAATAATATATATAAACATTTTCAATTACTGCAACCATGAATTCATTAACTTATGAAATTACATTCCAGGTAAAATAGTACTTTTTAAATCTGCATTTAATGCATTAAGTATAATTTATAATATGGTTTTTCTTTATTAGTGAAAATATCTAATTCAATAAAAACAGTAATCATGCATAATTATTACTATAATGCTTTAGATAAAATATGAATACATTACCCTAACAAAGAAGTTTATAGAGAATATACTCAAAGTCCACATTCACGTAATTGTTTTAACAAATAACAATAAAGATTGTTTTAAAGTCCTAAAAATATTTAGATTTATTATCAAAGTCTAAAACACCAATTTAAGTCAACAACCATATAAATACACTAGGTAAACATGTAATAAACAAACACAGAAGAGTGAATAGTGTAAAGTGCAATAAAATATGGTGAGGTAATTTTTTTCCAACAAGTATATAGTTTATAAATACAGTATATGCCTTCTAACATAACCACAGGTTACATTATCATTACCTAATCAATATAACTATAAAACAGAAAAGCAATATATAAATGTATGCAATGCAATTAATTTATGAATCCTGCATGCTGCTAATTGATCACATCCACTAAATGAAAACATCAATGGGAGGATAGAAAATATGTGTTTTGGACTAGAAAGTCATTCTATTATAGCAAATACATTTAAAAAAAATGAAATACAGGAATAAGATTAGGCATTAGAATATCCAATAAAGTTCACGAAGATGTTACATATGTATGACTTGCATGACATGACAGGTTCCAATAAGTTAAAATAGCAATTACCTTAGTTAACTTTTAAGCTAAAGCAGAAATCTTACAGCAAATATATTTCAGAAAAATGAAATACAGAGAAATAGGGTTATACATTAAAACACTCAATAAAGTTTACCAAATGTTGCAGATGTATGACTTGCATAAGATTCCAGTAAATTTAGCTAGCAATTGCCATAGCTAACTTTTGTAATGCAGAAATCTAATTTATATACACTCATATATCAATAAATAATAAAAAAGACAACTTTAATAAAATCATAGCATAAAATAAAAATAAAAAAAAATCTAATTATTATTTTGCATAATCTGGCTAACTGAAAAATTTAACATTCATATTAAAAGGCATACACTGTCCCATACATGGTTCATGTAAAATTCTTCAAAGAGAACTATGATGTCACACCAAGACAGACATTGACTTATATGATGAAATAACTTTTCTACTATTAAAGGCATTTAAAAGCCACTCAGTACACAATCATTTAATGTAACTTAAATAAATGATAACATAAAAATATGCCTAAGTAATATTGCACATGTTTTTTAAAAAAATGATAAGTAATTTAATAACTTTTCCCTGACATATTTTAAATAAATCTTCATTAAGATAAAAATATTCAACAATATATATACGGTAGGAGTAAGAAGGGGAGAAAATAATAATAATAAAAGTACAACTTAAGATAATTTGCATTAAATAATTAAGCAATATTTATCAGTTTTAATTGAAAAGGAACAAAACTTGACATTTAAATGCTAACTAAGGATTTGTTTACTTTTAAAGTAAAATTTATTTCAACACATAATCTAGCTTAGCAGTGCATTTCAGAAAGAATGATTATATCTCAGATTTTTCCCTACAAAAGATATATATAAAAATGTTTTGGATTTTTTCTTAAAAATTCAATTCTTCAACAATTTTTTTTAGTTGGGGAAAATATTTAAAAGCATTATTGAAATGATAAAAAAAGTAGTATGAAACTCTTAATATTTTCATTTTAATTTATATGTCTATATATGAAAATATATAAATTATTTTCTAAAATTAAAGGGGAAAAGACAAATATGTAATTATAAATACTTCTCATTACATACAATTCTTAGACACATAGTAATATGATACATAAACAAGGTCATTACAATTTTACATACAATGTAACAGAAAAACACTAAAATTTATTGAATACAATAACATTTCTGATATTTAATTAATAGATCGAGAATTTTTTTAAAACTCACAACTACTTTTAAATGCTAGAAATACAAATTAAATGAATGTCACTAAAAGTTTTAATAATGTAAATTGAAATAATTCAGGTACTCTTTGAAATAATTATAATAACTTTTACATATTTCTAACTTCTAAAACAAATCTTGCGTCATAGCTAATTGAATACTGCAAAAATACGTATCCACATATAATGTAAAATAATATCACAATAAACGGCAAAATAAAATTAAACATTTGATTAAAAAAATGCAGGTACATAATCAAATATACACATATTTGTGAATGTTTCTTATAGTAAAGGATATAAACAAATTATAAAACATTTTTATAATTGACATATGTATAAACTGCACATACACATATGTGAATAAACCAGATTATGACAATTTTTTCCCCTACCCAACAAAATAGCAATGAAAAATGATGGATTAAATGATTACATTTATTAATATTAGCACAATAACAATGTAACACATCTTAACAATGAGATCTTAAAAAACAATGGAAATGTATGAAGCAAAAACAAATGAAAGACAAGAATGCGGAATTAGTGCATATAAAAAAAATAGTCCAATAAAAGTAAATCAAAATCTCATATAATTATTGAAAATAAATCTCAATACTGAAATAAACTAATAATTACAGAATAACAACCTTCTCCATCAGATTGTATTATAATAAAGAACAGTTAACATGATTTTCATTAAAATACCCTTGAAAAGGAAAATGTTTTTTTCAAATGATAAAAGTAATATTTATTAAACTAAAAGAATACTTTTAAAGGAGATAACAGCCTTTGTTGCTCCATATCCCAATTAACATAATCTATCAATTGATGTTAAAGTAATGCAGATACAACATGCAAGGCATGATGCTTAAAAGCATAATCAAGCTTTTCAACTATTAAAAATGAATTAAAGATTGATGTATATAAATATATATAAATGCAAATATAATAAATCTGACCATAAAAATATTGCACAAATAAAAAATTAATATCAAAGCATTTTTTTTCTTTTTTAGATTTAAAAGAAACTTTTCCTAGACTTGATAATCAAAAATTTTCAATAGTTCAAAGTAAACAACAGCTAATATATGGAATTGGGAGGAAAAAAAAAAAACCTGAAGATCAATCTTAAAATTGCTGATACTATAAGTTTCTTTGCATTTCTTTTTTTTTTTTTAAACTATAAAAGAGATAACTTTTTTACAATAAGAGATTCTAGTATCTTTGAAATTAGGAAACCAGCTTTTTAACTAGTACCAATAGTCTTTTAATTCAAAACTAAAACTGAAGCACAGTTTATATTATTTTCATTCTATTCTAATATTTCACATAATTTTTTCTTCATTAAATCTGACACTGAAAAGGGAAACAAGCACATATTTAAACACAAAGCAAGTTTTACTAGACATATCTCAATAGCAACAGTTTAAGCTTTTGCTATTCTTCACAGTAATAAATGCAACAAAATAATTTTATACATGAGATTTGTCTATTATACTTCAATTTAATATGTCTAACACATTAAAATTTCCAAACATAAACTTCAAATTATTAAATACTTTCACTGATAAAATTTCATTATAACATTATTATATTCTCTTTTAAAATTTGAGCAAAAAAAAAAAAAAAAAAAAAAAGTTATATTATTTTGATCACAATATATATGAATAAGAATTTAAAGGGTAACCTATACATTGAATGTAGCTGTTTTATTAAAATGCTAGCAAAACAAACACTAATGTCATATCAAAATTTCATTTGCATTCGATGAATAAGTTCAAAATATGTTTAACATGTTAATCACCATAATGAAATTTATGTTGAGTAATAAAAAAAAAATTACCCATATTTCATGTGAAGCATGCATGATTCATATGGCCCAAACAAATACATCACCTGTGAAACATACTTGCTTCACATGGGGATTAACATGTTAACCATCAATACTAAAAAAAATCAATACGTAACCACAGCATTCAATGATAGCAATTAATTTTTTTAACGAAATTTCCTATAATGAACAAATTATAACATAATATTAATTTTTACATAGTAGAAATTTTAAAGCTGATGGAAAGAAGTTCATTTTAAGATGATTTCTCTATATAATTGGTAACAAAACTTCGTTAACAACATTCATTAGCAAAATCCAGTATTATAAATTGTAATAATTGGTTAGACATGGGAGGCAAAGATATGCAAATTTCATATAACTATACAGTAAAATGTACAGATATTCAGAATCAATTTTAAAAAAGTGTTTACTCTAATCATTAAAAAAAATACATTTTGGTTTATAATTTTGTTTTACTATACCAATATTTTTATAATTAAATTATTACTTTTCAATTTTTTTTGTTACCTCCTCCCCTCCTTATGGCAAATTTACAAATTATTTTCCTGAAATTTATTTTTGATAACAAACTGAATACATTTTTCACTTAAAAAAATTGTGCGTTTTGGTAATTTATTAAATCTTTTGAGAAAAACTTAATTTTAATATTAAATATAAAATTTTTAAACAAAAAAAAAAAAAGCAACAATGAATAAACAAATAATGACTAGGAATTACAACAGCAATATAGAAATTGGTAGATCTTATATTAAATAAATAAAAAAGAAATAACATACTTTTATGATTCATTTGAACAACTAAAAGGTCTACACAAATATTTAATGAGAAAATTATTTGCAAGTGAATCATCTACATGTTTGAAAAAAAAATCTCTACATGTTTGGCTTTTAAATCATGCTATAAAATAATAGAAACTTTAGAACGTAAGCAATATTTATATGAATTCAATATGATGAAAAATGTGACCAGTAATACATTTATTTACATTCTTTTCTATCAGTCCAAGTCTTAAATACTGCATTGCGTCAATTTTCAATAAAATGGATTTTTAAAATGTTATTAGACAGCATTTTAAAATGTGACTGAAAAGGAAGAAAAATGCTGTACAAGTCTGATTATTTTTTATGATGAAATTGATAATACATATATTTTTTAGATGTTCGAACATGGAAAAAAAAAAAAAAAAAAAAAAGAACTGTGTCATTAAAGGAGAACAAAATCAATGTATCTTAGAAATCCCTATATTATCCATAAATGCTAAGGGGAAAAAGCATGCAAACATTTAGTATAAATGATGAAAAATACCAGTTATTTAAAGAAACATTCAATGATTTTCAAAAAATTAAAAAGAGCTGCAAAATATGGCAATAAAATATCAGTACAAAACAATGAATCTAAAGACATTCTTTTTAACTAATAGGGAAAAACAAAATTAATCAGGTTATTATTTCATTCACATAATTTAAAAAAGATTTGTTTCATCAATAAAGTGTACTTAAAATATTAACATTTGGGAAAAGAAACAACCATGGCAGTCAATAATTGATGCAAAACAGCACACATTAAAATATTCACACAAGCATCAAAAATTTGATTTAGCTGTAAACAGGAGGGAAAAATATATATAAAAAATGAAACATTAGAAAACAACCTTTGTTCTTAAAACATATTATAAAAATTAGTGTACAAATCTTAGATATAATACATAACAAAAACAAGAATTTAAAGAACCGGAATAAACAACAAAATTAAGTGCAATAAAACTCAAAATAAAAGACAACAAAAGCTTAAAATAACAAATTTTACCAATTGATGAAAACATGATAGGACAAATAACATAATTGTATTTCATGATTAATACAACATCAATGACATATAAATGCAGGTATATACCAGTACAGTGAGAATTTGGCAAGCTTCTGTTATTTTTCTTGTACAATTCTTTGAGATGAGAGATGTTGGGACTTTTTAGCTACCTTCACCTATAGCAATTTTGGTCTCGAATGGTTCAGGAAAAACTAAAAATTAAAATAATAGTGGAAAATTTAGGGAACAAAATATTTATGACTAAATTTATTAAGACTTTAGATTAAACACTTGTTCTGATATTTGAAAATAACATACCAATACTTTAGAAAATAAAACATTTTCTTCAATTGTTTCCAATTTTAAAAATTCAAAAAATGAATACAAGTTTAGTAGAAATAAAATAAAATTTCTTTCTCTCTCTACATATCAGTGTGTTTGATTTAAGAAATAAAATCCCACTTCAAAATATTCCATTTTTTAGAGTTTTAGTAAAAGGTTATTTTAACATCTTTGCAAACAGATGGAATATTAATGAGTTAAAAATATAAGCAGATGACATATTATTAAAGGGATTGTGAGCCAAATTTTGATAAGTTACATTTTGTAATGAGTGCTCAAGGTATAACATTTTAATAGTTAAATATAATGAATACTACATCAAGAGCTGTTTTTCTAATCTGTATTTTTGCAAAGACAAAACAAAATGAAAATAATCAATAAACTGGTTAGGCAGGATATTAAAAAAACACAACAGCAAAAAATCAATGCAACATAAAATTGAAAACGTGATAATAAGGTTTATTAATTTGAATGTTATCGCAATCATGTAATTTGGTATCACATTTTAAATGCTACAGTTAAATTTATTTCCGAAAAGGTCGAAAAAATCCACAACATGTAAAATTTTTGGAGAACTTAAATAAAACTTATTTTAAAAGCTCATGTGCATTTATCTCTTTCAGATTTAGAGTAAATTCTACTTACAAATCATGGCATTTCTAAGGTAGGCCTCAGAAAATTTTGAATCTTTACTGATTATTAAAATTTCAGTATACTAATCTGATAATCTAAGAATTCAGATTCTAAATTTTCAAGTACGGACATTCCCTTTACAACTGAGCACATCATCAGCCTGGCCTACCAGTAATCCAGCATTTTTACACCAGTTGACAAGTCTTAGAAAATTATATTATGCCTTCTACTTTAAAGGAATAATGGAGGATATCAATACAAAACAATACATTTTCATGCAAATTTTACTTATTTCGTATGTTTAATATTTTTTTGGGTGTACCGTATTTCATTTTATTTTTCTGTTTAATTGCATTATTTTTAGTGATTTTTCATTAATTCCAGAGGTGCTCAGGTTGTTGGATTACCAAGAGAATATTATACATTGAACACATCATTTCTAAGGCAGGTTTTGTAAAACTTCTACAATCAAGACCTGAAAACAACATTCTCTGTTCATTTAAACCTAAATAAGTAAAACCTTAAAATATGCTTTATTTTTTATTGTCATAAAGATCTTTTAAAATTAAAGGTCTCTTCGGAGTTTTGGTGATCTAAATAATAATAATAAATAAATAAATAAAATAAAAAACCCACTGTAAGCAACATTTCTCAAAACAAAATTTGAGTTTCACAAAATCCAATCCTACTTCTAAGAGTTTAAATTTCACTTTTATGTATAAACTTAACATAGAAATAATATATATTTAGAGGAAAATAAAATTTAACAGATAAAATGTGTTACATATTTAAACCAGAGTATGTTATTTTATACTAAATTTGATTAATGCTTTATTTTAAAATATCACTAACTATTATTAAATTTGATATAATTCATCAGATCATTTAGAAAAATATTGCTAAAAACATCTTGCATATTTAATTAAATTTACTCATTAAAAAATACTAGTGATAATATATTAACTTATACACACAACTAAATAAAATTTAGCACAATTTTTTAACTATAAATAAAAGTATACTAAAAATTACATAAATAAAAGATGAAGAAAATATTCTTTTTTTAAAAATGTAGTTACAATGAATTAAATCATAATTAAAATTTCTAATTATACATATAGTTAAATAATCATTTATATAAATTATGAACAAAGAAAAATATTCAATACCTAAAATGTAAGAGAAAAAGTTTAACCTGAATGTTTGATATTTCTATCCTACTTAGTTACTTTTCAAAAGTAAGTGTTTTAAAATATTCACACCATTCTGAATTTACAGTCAAACAAAAATTAAATATCCATAAACAGAAAAACAAGGCTTTAATTAGATGAATATTCTATACAAACACTGAATGTCTCTTCATTTGTATCAGAGTTGGAAAATTATAATGAAAGTAATGTGCAGTTCTTTTAAAATGAAAATAAATAAATAAATAATAATAAAAAAAAAGAATAGAAAATATCTTACTCAAGCCTTCACGAAGTCTTGTAGGAGAAAGAGGAACAGAACTTCTAAGATCCAATCCTTCCAGCTGTCGACCAAGTTTCAAGTTCATAACCTTGTGTTTCTGTTGTACAAGCTTCTGAGTCGCAACTGCAGGAGTACTCATTCTCCTATTTGTCTTCATACCATTAACATGCTCAGTGTAATCATCAGGTAAAAGGAAAGTCAACTTTTTCACAACTTTGCCACCACTTGCCCGGCGTGCCATTAGGCCAGATTGAGAATTTTCCCTTTGACTAGAATTAACATCATCACCCATACCAACATCACCGGCTTGTACTTCAGAATAATTTGTTTCATCATCTTCATTTATTTGTTGATCCTCAACATCCACAGCAGGATTGCTACTTATTCGGCCATGTTGTTTGAGGATGGCAATAGAATCTTGGTGTCGAATATAAGCTTTCTTGACTTCAGCTTCATTGGCTTCTTCTTTATTTATAAAGGGAGATGAAGAATTGCTATCATAACCACTTTCAATAGGAGAAGCTGGGAAGAAAACAGATTCTTCTGACTGATTCGTGGATTCCCCTTTTGTAGTAGATGATGAAGTTTTGGAATTATTGTCTTGGGAATTCATTTCGGCATCCAAGATAACACGACATACCTGGAAGCGATTTTTTGGACTCCAGTCAGGGTAACGGACAGGATCACTAGGGAATGTCTGACTGGAACTCATTCTATTCGAAGTAGGGTGAGATTTAGGGCTGGTGTCAATAGTAGATCCACTTCCAGAAGAATCTTCATGTTCTTGGAGTAAAGCAGTAAGTTCTGTTTCATTAGTAACAACAGGTATATTTGAATTTTGTACAACAAAATTTATATTTTTATCTTGCATATGTTCAGAATTTATTCTATTTTCATTTCTTTTACAATATTCTGCAATTTCTTCAATAAGTTTCATTTCATTATTTACTCCATCTTCTCCCTAATTAAAAGAATATTGATCAGTGAAGTAAACTGCTTAAAAATAAATCTTATTTACTCAATATAAAATTATACTGCATAAAAGGAGGAAATTCTCTAAGTCATTACAAATCTCAAATATTTTCAACACATAATTCATTTAGAAATATCTAACTCAAAGCCAACTATATTATTATTCTAATTATTTTTTTGTTTGTTTCAAACAGGTATTAAAATTTTAGATTGAAACTGAAAAACAGAATGGGAAATTAGCTCTGATGTTAATAATACAACTGAAAACATTTCATAACATTAAAATAAAAAATTTCCATTTATTTCTCAAATTTTTTACTTTCTCTATTAGAAATAATTTAAAATGATATGCTTGGATATAGTTAACTTATATTTAAGCAGATAAAAATCTCACAATATTTTAAATTCAAATTTTTATTTAACTTGTATAATAAATAATTGAAAACATATCATGCATTTTATTTTGAAGTATGTGATGATAAAAAAAAAAAGTTTTGAATTTATCCACAGATGTGAATTGATCTGATATACATGTTTCATTTGAAAATACTCATTTCGATGCTGAACATTTCTAATGATGACTCCCTCCGAAAAAGCCAATCATACAGGATTGTAAAAAAATCCAACATTACAATGAAAATGAAGTTTTGCATCCAGTAAAAAAAACATCCATCTTCAAAAACCTTTCTGGATTGGCAGACCAAATTTTTAGAAACTAGAAGCACTTTGAATAGATAAAGAAATGACAGGCCAAGTGCATCAGAAGAAAATAGAGAAAGAATTTGACAAACATTTACTTCCAGCCGAAGATTATCAATAAGAAAACAATTACATATTCCATGTACACTGCTCAAAACAATTAAAGGATATTTTAAGTTTTATGTAAAATAAAAGTATAAGCGAAATTTTTCGCAGAAAATGGAAGAAGAGAGTCACAAATGCAAATTTTTCTCATTTTCAGACTTCGGAGTATGCAAATTTTGAGTCTGACGTCAAAACCGACACTTTAGCGGCAGCGGATGAAATTTGCCTTTCAACTTAACGAAAGGCAAAGCGGAAAAGAATGATCGACATTCAATAAGTGTGTTGTTTTGATGTTTCAACGAAGACATTTAACTGATTCAGAAGCCTGTAGAATTGTTGGATGATTAGAATGGGGCCAAACACAAGCCGATGTAGCAGAAGCTACTGGAGTTGCACAAAATGTGATTTTCAGAATCTGAAACCGTTTCTTGGAGACTGGAAGTGCAGGCCGAAGACCAGGGCAAGGTTGAAGACATGCAACAACGCCTAATGAAGATAGATATTTAACACTAATGGCTCTGAGACACTGAAATATGAATGCCACTCTTCTTCAGCAACACCTTCGCTCTGCTACTGGTACCACAATTTCGACTCAAACTGTCTGAAATCAGCTTCACGCTGTAGGACTGTATGCTCACCAACCAATGGTTTGTGTTACACTAACAGCAAGGCAGTCGCGACGTAGAGAGTGGGCAAACGAGCATGTGAACTGGAGGAGAAAAAAATGGCGCAATGTTCTTTTTTCTGACAAGTCCCGTTTTTCATTTCATCCTGATGATAGGCGTATTTTTATCTGGAGGGATTGTGGCGCTAGAAAAAAATCATGCGTTCGTGTTTGGAAGTTTCAGATTTAGCAGAGGTGGTCTATGCTGGCATTTCCATTGATGAGCGCACCGATCTTTACATCATTCAAAATGGAGCTCTGACCAGTCGCCGATATAGGGATGAGATCTTAAGACCTATTGTAGTCCAATACGCTACACTAATTGGAGACGACATCTTAATAGACGACAACTGCAGGCCACATCGTGCCAACTTAGTGGGTGATTAGAGGAGGGAATCGTAAGAATGGAATGGCCAGCATGTTCTCCGGACATGAACCCAATAAAACACATTTGGGACATTTTAGGCCGACGAGTTGCTGGCCACCTACCATCCCCACAAACTTGAAAGAGCTCTTCTGGAGGAGTGGGATAGAATACCCCAACTCCTCATTAATAACCTCATTGACTCCATGCCTCAAAGGTGTTCAGCGTTGCTGGCCGTCCGGGGAAACCATACCCCCTATTAAAAACATTTTTTTTTCAAGTATATACTCTTTTTTGTTTGTTTTTTCTCAAATGCACAAATTGTGTTTTTTTCCTTTTGTGTCCAAATGCTAAGTAAAATTAATTTTTTTCTGCTAAATATGCTTGATTTTTTTTTCTTATATAGCCTACCATGTCTGTCAATCATGTATCAATCATATAAACAATTCCCCAGTCGTTTAATCCACCCAAAACCTCAATATCCTTTAATTGTTTTGAGCAGTGTATTATGGTATGTCAAGCTCTGCTTAAGATCAACTTTTCAAAGCGCAGCTATTTCAAGCTTTACACACATATGACAAGCTGTGTCGTTTGAATTTTGCTGTCGAAATTCTTGACTACAAATGTTTATTTCTTGCAATACAATTATTTACTGATAAACCAACATTTCATTTGCCTTGAGAGGTTATTAACTGACACAATACAAGAGTAAAAAGGACAGAAACCCACAAAACTCAAAAGCTGTTGAAACTATCTGCAATAGTACGAAAATTTTCGTGCACTTTAACAATGATGTGCATCTGCTTCTACAAAATAATATACTGAATTTTTCATTGTTATTCCAGTTTTTTCTTTTTGATACAGCATCATTCACGGAAAAATTTGAAACCATTTTTATTTACACAAACAAAACATTTTATTGAGGGAAGCAATTTTGTCCAAACCACACTCTCATAAGCCAATTAGTTGAGTAAACATAAAATTGTCAAATGTATTGGGGACTTTTGTTCTACCACATACATATTTATATAAAACTGATTTTTATTCATACCAATATTAAGGATCACAATTTTTTTTAAATCCAAATGTAAATATGGTAACCAAATGAAGAATACTATGTAATAAGAAAAAACATGACTAAGGATACCTTTATTATTTTATGGCACATACATAAAAACATCCAAAGCAAAAAATATTTTAATACGAGAGTGGAAAGTACTCGTTTCTCAATCACATTTTCACAAGCATTTTATAACTTTTTTTTGCAAAATTTCAGCAAAAATAAGTTTATAAAGGCATAACTTTAATAGAAATAGTGATATTAAATACTGCAAATTATGTACTTTGCAACTTACTGATTAAGCTCATTATATCAATATTAGAATTAACTTTATGCACCACTTGAGTTCACAAAAAGAATTCAAACTTATGAATGAAAAAATAAATAAACATTTGCAAGAAATAACTACCACATTTGTCTTGATTGTCAGATCCACATTTAAACAAATCATACTCTGATTGTGCTTTAATGACAGTGAAAGAGCCATCAGCCCAGCTAACTTAATGTCATTCCCTCTGAGATCAATTTGTGCTATATGTTGATTGTCTGCAATAAATTCAGCTAATGCCACAGACCCTATAAACAAAAATAAGTATTAGTACACATAAAAAAAAAATTAATTACAAAAAAATTTAAAGACAAACTGAGATCATTATGGCATCTTTGAAATTAAATACATACAAATTACAAAACATTAATTATATATAGCACAAAAAATCTAATTTTTATAATTATTTTTAAAAAAACTTTTAAAATTGTATGTGTGATAACAATAAACATATATTATTTATATTAAGCATTAAATATTCTGATGACTTATAAAATATAAAAATCCTCATTTGGTCATAAAATGAAATAAAAATATTTAAAAAAAAAAAAAAATCATTATTTTGAAACATAGGTGTACTTATTACAGACAGATCAAATGTACAAATTAAGTGTTTAAAAGTTACAGCACTTATAATTTACCCTTACAAAAATATCAACATACCTTCACATGTAATTTTTGAATTCATCAAATTTAACTGTTGCAAAGATTGATTAGTGAGTAAGCCTTGTTTCATATGTTGAATGCCTTCATCACAGATACTATTATTGCTGAGGTCTAAATTTGTGAGCGATTCGGACACTAACTGAAAGATTTAAAAAATAATAATCAGCCTTCCATACTATTTAAACAATTAAACAAACTCTAGAACTTTTAAAACACAAATACATGTATGGAAGAACAGAAGGGGGAAAAAAACCCCTATTTCTGTCAATATGGATAGTAAAAAGCATAACATTTTTTTTAGAAAAAATATTAATTTTTAAAATTTTTTGCAATATTTAATAATGTTATTTTGAATCCACAAAACACACTAGTAGTTTTTTTTATTTATTTATTTAAAACATCTGCACTGAAAAATTAAAAAAACACTAACACTTCCAATTTATCTTAATTATTACATCAGTATAGTCATTTGGCTATGAAGACAAGCCTTAAATTTTGAGTGATATATTTTATATTCATTTAATTCTGTTTTTAAGGATAGATAAGTTCCCAAAGAATACATATAAAAATACATAGCACCTATGGAAAAATAGAAGGTTGGTCCCAGTCTTAAGAAATGAGCAAAAATAATGCAATAAACTACGAGTTTTTTTTAACATTCCTCTTGTGTATAATGATGATTTAGTACTTAAATTGTTCCAGAACATACCAACTTCCCAACAGCATCTTAATTTTTCTTGATAGTTTTTACAGTAGCTTGATGTAGACCAAAATGCTTTACTACAGATGTTGCACTTAGGCCAGAAGCAAGGTGATCTAAATTTTGAATTTTAATATCCAAAAACATTGATTTCCTTTTTGCTTTTGTTAAAAGTGAATTAATGTAACATTATGCAAGAGCTACTGAAAAATATTTCAGTTATAATTAATAAAATAAAGGTTTTAAAACTATAATTTACCAATTGTTGACTTATATGCAAAATTAATAAATATGTATGTCACAACCTTCCTTGGGCATGTGACCAAAATGTAAATAAGATTAAAAAAAAAAAAAAAATTAATTATTAGCTTACATTCTCTAAGATGAGGGGGAAACATTTGTTTAAATTTTTTTTTATTTTTTTTTATCAGAGACTTGTTTTGATAGGTCTGAAATGTTGCAGTCAAATCAAAGAAAGTTTTGCAAGTGTTTTCACTTGGAATACCAAACTCAAAATGCAGATAAAGCAATAAAAAATCCACATCTTGGTTATTAAATTCAGAGAATTCTCACAAACAAAAATGGCATTACATTCCTAGTCTCCAACACCACAGTTAAAATTAAAGCAAAATAATCTTCCTAGAATTTGGTCAATCACCTGAAATCAAAATTGTGTACAAACAGAATCGGATGTACATATAATTAAAAAAAAATTAATTTATATTTCCCCTATAATAAGATTTATTATAACCCAGGTTACCAGTTATTTAGTCTTTGAGTAGTAAACAGATCTATTGTTTGTCAGGGACTAGATTACACACATAATACATCTCATCATATACAGGGTAAAGCAAAAAGAATTGTCTTCTTTAAAAAAAATCACAAAATAGCTGTTTTCCCCCCCTAAAGAAGACATTTAATGACATATGCGAGTTTTTATTGAAATAACATTTGATAAAATCAAAAGTAGGAAATAATATCTCTTATGTGGTGTTTGTTATTACAGATGTATTTCAGAAGGCGTATTCTTGGTAGTTGGTATGCACTCTTTCACACAATGTGTCGATTTGAGCAACTTTCCAGAGAATATTTTATACTATTCTTCCAATTTATGAGGCTTACATTCATATAAACGTGCCTTGAGGGGAGCCCACAAGTAATAATTGTATATAGGCTAAGTTAAGGTTCAGAGGAGGCCAATGAATGTCAACATACTTGGAAATGAGGCAAGTAGGGAAGAGAGGGCGAATAACATGCATCAATGTTTTGATGCAGTGGGCTGTCACCCATCCTGTTGAAATCCCACAAGTTGGATGGAATATGTTTTTGTCATAATTCAAATAAGAAGATACTTATAATTTCAATAAAGTGCTCAGATTAAGATGAACAAAGTTTCCATTATTGTATTTGTGAAAGTAAGGATCAATGACTCCAGTTTGCCCATAGTGGACCAAACTCGCCATTTTAGGGTTATGCAATGGTCTTTAATGTAATTATTTCTGATTTTCATAACCCGAATAATGGTAGTGTTCTGTTGATTCACCATGCAATTTAAAATGAGTTTCATCAACCACAAAAAAAAAAAAAAAAAAAAAGAAAAAAGTTCAGCCATTGGCATGATCCCCAAATTTCAACTGCTGCACAATGGCCAATTTGAAGTATAAAATTGCAAGTCTACCAGCAAAATATACTTTGCCAAACAATTATTGAGGCCAAGTTCAGTAGAATATTTCTATGAAGATCAACTCAGACTATGCAGCATGGCTCGACAGATGCTTTCCTCATTTTCAGGGGTACTTGACAGTCTTCTGCTCATTTATGTATCTTGTATATGAAGTATTGAAATCGAAAGTAGTTACAAGTGGGAACAGCTTGATTTCTGTAGATATTGAAATGGTGATAAAACTCAACCTGAACCCTCTATGATAATTTTAATTCTTTTACTGCCATCACTATTCTTGACAAAACAGTCATACTTAAATACATGGAATTCTGTCCTCTATGGCTTCAATTGAAGGGGGAAGGAGAAAGCTAATACTTCATGAACCTAACACTATTTACTGTACACCTCTCACCTCACCTGGTGGCAAGTTCTAGTCCATTTCAAATATGTCCATCCTTTCTGCCTCACCCTGTATGACATTATACAACTACATTCATTCCATATTCAAATTGCATTGCTTAATTTCATAACATATCACAATAACAATAAAATACAAAATTAAATTGAAACATTTGAATAGTTTTAGAAAAATGATCCTATTTCATAAAAAGAAAAATTACATTTTATGAAATTGGTCTCTGATGTCAAAAAGAATGGATGACCAATGCATACCACAGTTATATACTACAAACATAAATCTCTAAAACAGTAAATTTTTCATACCAAAGCTCGATTCACATGTGCCATTCCATTACGTGTTAAACCATTATTAGACAGATTTAATGTCTTTAGACATTCGCCACAATTTGCAGCTTGTTGACACAATCCATCAATTAAATGACAAATGCCTAAATCCTGTAACACAAAGTACACCAAATATAAATACAGATCAGAAAATATCCTAAGATTATTACTTTCCTATTTGGTTTTCATTAATTAATGTTTAACTTGATCGATAGCTTACTTGCAAATTATTTGTCCTGAGATCAAGAAGTTCAAGAGTAGAATTAGATCTTAACAAATTCCCAAGTTGTAATCCATCAGCTGAACATATTTTATTTTCACCAAGATATAATTCAAGAAGAGTGTTATTAAGTTTCAAAGCAGCAACTGTAAATAAAAATGAAACTTGATTTAATCTTAAAGAAACAATTTTAAAAAAATTATTAAAAGAAACATTTTTCCATAATAATAATTCATAACTTTGAAAAGTGACAAGCTTGATTTATATGTAAGTAAAAACATTTCATGAAAAATAACCAAGACATTAACTTATAAAAAAAGATTGTTACAAAAACTGTTATTGTTCAAACTGATAAATAAGTAGTTTCTTTTAATACTCTCTCTCCATATAGTTTTATATTTCAAAAATATTCTTCAAAAACACTTTAAAAAAACTTATTGTTTTCTAAAGAAATATATTAAATAAAATTTCTAATTTAAGAAAAATATTTACCATATTATTGGTGGTTCAAAATAATTCTTTATGTATCCAAATCTTAATTTATTGTATCATTTACGAAAAAATAAGAAAATTCTTAAAAAACAACTTAATAACTGTTGACAAGAGGGCAGGTGCCATTAACCCACTCGTATACCCACATGCAAATGCATGCACACATACATTAATACATTACAGACACCAACCTAAAATAACAAGTGGTCTTCCAAAAATGCCAGAATTTTCTAAATGTAAGGTTACAAGGTAAGACCCTGTACGGAATGCTCTGCCAAGTATCAATAAACTTTGTTCATTTTGAGATGTTTTGGAAGCATCTAAGTATTGTAAACATGGTGTCTGTAAAAAAAGTAATAATTAGAAAATATTTATGACTGCATTAAAAATATTTTCAGTTCCATAAAATACAATTTTTTTAAAAAATGAAGATAACTTTAAAGTTTTCATTAAAACTATGAGAAAATATTTTCAAACAAATATAATATACAGCATACATACGTTAGAAAACACATATAAAATCATAGAATATGGTTATGTTTAGAAGATTTGCAATCATATAATTTGAAACATTCAAAAATAAATATTTGGGAAAGTAAGGTATTATTGAAGTATAAAGGAGGGGAAATGATATATTACAACAAAATCCTTTTCTACAATAATAAATTAATACAATTTAATTTAAAATAATTATGCTAGGTAAACAACTTAAAACATACATAACTTTCAAAGGAAAAGTTTACATTCACACTTAAAATTTATTTCACCCAAGAAAAATTCTTTAAGTAATACTAGAAAATTACTTTATGGGATTGTTATTGAAGTATAACAGATGGGAAATGATATACCACAACTATAATCCTTTTTTAAAATAAGAAATTAATACAATTTAATTAAAATACTACTTAAAACATGCATAATTTTCAGTGGTAAAATATTTTCAAGCATACAATTTGCTTCACCCAAACTGTATTGTTTAAGCAATACTTGAAAATATTTTATTTATAAGAAAATGTTACTTATTCCTTACATTCTGTTCCTACAGTCCTAATTTATAAAAAATAAGATAAAACAAAAACTTTTAATGAATTTCAGAAGCCATTACATTTAAAGTTGTCACTTTAAGCAATTTCTAAATTATTTAACACAATGACAGCCAGTCACTAGAGATTGGATTGATAATTGATACCTTGACATGGAAGTAGATTGTACCCAGATACCAACATACTTATTAAAGGAAATATGATTTAAAAATAGTTACAAAATATAATTATGAGATACCCAAGTATTATTTAAGCCTTTCATTAAAGACATTCTTAACAACGCACAGGATCGGCACTACATGTCAAATTTCCCCCAAAATGCCACATTACGCGCTGGCAGGTGGCATGCAAAAAAAAGAACCGAAATAAAAAGTAACAAGTGACAATTCGCATTATTTTTAAATAAATCTGTATTATAAACAAGTATACATTTTACAATGGCAGTGTTTCCAAGTTACCATCAGTATAACTCATATAACAAAATTACATTTTCAATGGAAAATAAAATGTTAATTTCAAAATCAAGATGATTTATAATTAGTTTCTAATCATCATTACATGTCAATACCAATAGAAATACCTGATATGCAGAGCAAAATAATTTGGAGAATGATCAATCAAAAGAAAATTTTCCTGTGTCAGTGTGCAATTGGTTATGGAATGGTTTTGGTGATGGAATGACATCACACGCTGGACAGTCAATGTGTTAAATTTATCACAATATATTACAAATGGTACATATTCAACAAGGCAACAAATTAAATTAATAAAAATAATAAGAAAAGTAGCATTGTAGAATTTTTTATTGTAATAAATTATACCTGATTAAACAAAACTATAAGTAACTATGTGCCATTTTGAGCATTAAAAACAATCAGATTTTCTTTAAAAAAAATTCTGTCATAGCTGAAATTCAAATAAACGTTAAAATGTTTAAAAAAAAAAAAAAAGAGAATATTTTTATGAAATAATTTTTAATTTATTTTCTCAATATATAATTTATAATTATTTCAGCAATACAAATTTAATGCAATTTTCACTTACCCTCTTAAGCATTTTTGAACAAGCTTGCCATCCTTGATTACCTATATTTTTATTGCATGATATATTTAAATGAGAGGTTGTGTCATAATATTCTATCATATCAAATATAGCAGCTGCTCCCTGTAAATACACAAAAGATAAATATTGAAACATGTTCATCAATAGAAAAATTACAAGATTAATTTACATTAAAAACATGATTCATAAAAAGTATATTTATTATTTTATCAATTTAAAAGAAATTAATAGTTAACTTTATAGATATATAGACTATTAGTATAATTCAACTTATGATAATACAAAATTTTAACAAATGTACATTAATAAAAGAAGAACAGGCGTGAATCTATATTAATAAGAGTGTGCACGGAGTAGTGGAAAGATCAAGTTAAGAAATATGCAACATCTTACCTATCGTGTTGTTTTTATCATTTCTCAAAAATCTATGTGAAAAATCCAGATATTGTGATGCAAACAGATTAGGAAAGATATTTCACTTAGCTTCAAATCAATGTAATGATGTCATTTATCATTTGTGTTTTAATAATATAAGAATTTATTTCATTTAATACACGAGAGTTTAAGATATTATACGCAAATGATGTGGTAAATGTATTATTACTGGTAAACTGTCAGCATTATATAAATTATTACAGGTATACATATATTACAAGACGAAAATGCCCCCCCTTCTAAAAAAAATTTCGTTTTTCAGACTGATGTTATGAGTCATGTTTAATAATAAAATACTAGTTTTATTTTAATATGCCCCTTTATTTGCATTTCTGTTAATGACTGTAAACTCTGCTAATACATATTAGGATTCTACATTAGATAGTACTGAATTTCTATAATAGGTGTAAAAGGGTCTTAATAAGATAAGCTCAGAATACACCAAATAGAAAAACAGGAACAAGTTTAGAAATGAGAAGCCAGAGAGAGTAATTTTATTGATGAAAGCTACAATACTGATTGACTGTTTTGGCCTGGTTTGGTTTTATTAATGTCGCACTAGAAGAAACACAAGGGCTATTGGCGATGGACTTTGTAATTTTGAATCTCGGTCAAGTGACAAGGACAAATCCTGAGTTGGCACCTTCCTGTCCCACTTCCATACCATGCCAAGGAAGGAGTTTGGAGCCTGACAGATATAATGTGCATCAGCCCCTACTACATGGTGGGTCTTTAGTAGCCTCAAGGCTCAAACTCACATCTTGACAAAAACTGCTGGCCACGAATCTGCACCCATGATTACTAGGCTACAGCAGCCACCTGTCTTGGCCCAAAAAACTATACAACATGGGAAAAAAAAAAAAAAAAAAAAGAAAAAAAAAAAAAAAAAAAAGGTAATGCTAATGAAAGATAATTGCTGGATGTTGATAATGCGAACTGAGGTTTAACACAAATATACTGCAAACAAACAGTTACCCCACTTTCTTCAAAAGACTGATAAGGTATAGAACCTTACATACCTATATATAGAAAAAGAAAACTGATGTTTAATCTCAGACATAGAAGATCCAAGATGATCTTCCTGGATAAGATTGCTGGAACACTTCAGGATGGATTTGAGAGCTTGGATCAGATTAATACATGAATTCTTCTCATGTCTAAATGCTGATAGTGAAGACATTGGCATTTATGCAGCTCCTTTAAAGAGATTTACCAACAATTCAATTTAAGGATGCTGGGAAGTCAATTCTTGAATGGTATAAGAATTTTCAACTCATTAGATTTTTTCTCATTCAATATGATGCATAGTTCAAATTCAAGAATTACTGGTCGAAGAATCCAAATTACAGTAAACCACAAAATATTAAGCACTTGCTCTTAATTCAGGAAATTTGAATAAATATTTGAAAGCCAAACAAATTTCCTAGAAATAAGGGATAAAGGTAAATTGTTTTTGATGATAAAACAGTAGATACTTCCCAGCAGTGTCAACAACAAAGTTAAAAAATAGCCTAAAGATTGACTTCACCAACTAGAATCAAGTTTCTCGATGGTGAAGTGATAAAAAGAAGGATGTACATTTTTATGTAAAATATTTTATTTTGAATTTATACATATTTACTTATTATCACTTTCAATACACACCCCTCCTCTATCCCTCAAATACTCCATGCGAATTTTACACTGTTAGAAACAGTACTGGAAGTCTTCTGCCAGTTCCTTCAAGGCGTGAGCTGCTTTCTACAACATTCTGAGCTACAACTTCAACACACTCAAATCTTGATGTCTTTTAATGCAGATTTTGTTAAGGAAACAGATAAATATCACATGGAACAAGATCTGGTGAATAAAGCAGATAGTCTAACACTGGGATGCTGTATTTGGCTAGAAACCTCGATAGATAATGTGGAGATTTGTCCTCCCAAAATTCAGGTCATAATGTTAATTAACAGTTTGACCTTCAGGAACCCAGTTAAGGTACATAATCCCATAAATACCATGGAGTGGGTGAACAGTAATCATTGCTTTGAGTTTTGATTTGCTCATTCAAGCTTTTTTGGCTCTCATTGAAGATGGGCTCTACCAGAACTGCATAGATTGGCACTTTGTTTCAGGATCATAAGTAACAAAACATGATTTGTCACAGGTTATTATCCTTTCCAATAAGTTTGGGTAATTTTCAATGGCATTAAAATGTTCAGTTCAAATATTTTTGTGAGTTTCTTGTTGTGCAAAGTGGGAATTTTGGGAACCATTTTGACACACACTTTTTGCATATTAAAATTGTTATGTAAAATTTGCTGTACAGATTTTTTGTCAATTTCTACAGTCTCAGCAATTACATGAATGCTTAAACCGATGGTCAGATTGAACTAGATTACTGATTTGTTAGATATTATCCGTTTTTGACATGGACGAGCATGAATAATCTTCAACATCTTTTCACCCATCTTGAAAATGCTTAAACCACTTAAAAAAGCCTGCATGCAACAAACATTTAATGCCATACACTTCTTTCAATAAATTATAAGTTTCAGTAGTGGTTTTTCAAGCGAAATTTCATAACAATTTGTCGCACTATTGTTACACTGATCCTTTTTCTTGTGGAAAAAAAAAAAAAAAAAAACTTTAAAATGAATTAAGGCTACGGCTATACAGATTTGTTTACAGAAGTGAGTGACACTGCATTCAAAAGAGAAGGATTCACTCTAAACAGCTATTGGTTACTGGCATTTGAAGCATGCATACTTCTTCTGTAACAGCCTGCAAGTCTCATTGTTTAATATCCACACCTCATATATTGATTAAATCCAGAATATCCTCATTTTAAAAATAAAAATGTATTACAGATAAGTGCTCAAACAACTAAAATAGTTAAAGATAATTGGAGTAAGTGGCATAAGTATTGCCATATTAATAATAAATAAACACTATGAACATGTAAAGCAAATGCTGTAAATGGATTGCCTAACTTAGAAATAATAGTATCACTTGTGAAGATTATAAAATTGCTAAGTCTTGCTTGAAATCTTTTAAATTTAAAGGTAAAATAAGACCTACAAAACCTCTAGAATTATAGCATATGGACTTAATAAGTTCCCTTCTAACTGTTGCAACATTTTGATAACATTACTTTTTATCAAAAATACACAATCATTCTAGGAAAGTAACAGTTTACTTTATCGAAGATAAAACTGAGTTCAGAAACAGATGTTCTACAAGCTATATGTAAAGGGTCAAATGATTTTAAAATAGTAATTTTATAAATGTTAAAACTGTGATAATGGTCTGCAATTCATACATAAGGAGTTTAAATCATTTTCAAATGATCAAGGTAAAATGCAGAATGTGCTAATACACAATCTCCTGAAGAAAATGGGGAGCAGAATGCTATAATTATACTGCATCAAATGACATTATTTGTTTGGAACAGAATATGTCAAGGTAAATAAATCCTTTTGAGCTTTATGATGGAAGAAAACAATCAATTACACACATACAAGTTTTTGGAATGCAAGCTTATTTAGGTATTCCCAAACAAATGAGTAGGAAACTACATAGACAGCAAAGAAAGCGGTTATAAATTAAAAACTCAAGCATATCGAATCTGACTTTCTCAGGAACATAAAACTATAGAATCTATTGTATCATTTGATAAAGAAGCTAAGCACAGTGGAAACCTTACCCAAGATGTGCACACACAAACAATAAACTTGAAACAAATTCAGATTCTGAGGATAGTGTAGAAGGAGAAAAAAAACTGTAACATATACACCAAAAAGTGCCCCAACCTATAAACCAGAAACTAGTATAGATTTATTAGTACAGGCAAATCCCTTTGAGTTCAAGTTAAATAACTTGGATAAGGCAGGCATACCTAGTAAGGACAAATTGAGAGTTGACATTTACGAGGGTTATTTGGCCTTACAACCTGGAATGAAGTTTTAATGCTAGATAACATTCCAATAATGATGTCGAAAATTATTGTAAAGCTCATAATATAGTCTATGATAAAAAATTTATTCAACTTCAGAACAAAGAACTGATATTGGCAAATCAAAATTATCTAAATTATGACTACAATTTGTAAAAATACCCAATAACTTTAATGATGCATTAAGAACTCCTGAAGCTGAGCAATAGTTTCAGATAATGAAGGATGAATGTCAATTAGATATAAAATGTGCTTATTAATATGCAGATAGAATGGAGAACATTTTTATGTCACAACCACAGGAATTTTCAGATATCATTAAATTAACAAAGTTATTTATGGATTATATCAATCAGGAAGAGATTGGTTCTTTGAAATACAAACTGTTCTTAAAAAGCTGAATTTTAAAAGAATACTATAAGACTAATTGTGTTTATGTATTTAATATTTATTACTTTATGTAGATTATATTGTATTACTTCCAAAAACTGATAATGGAATAACAGATGTGATTAATCACTTCAAAGAAAAATTTGAAAAACAAAATCCTAGATATTACAAGAAAAAGATAATAATCTTCATTTAACATCAGTCTCAATACATTCATATAGCTTCAAAAGAATCAATTATCATATAATTCTCTTCCATAGCTGTAGGATCTGTTTTATCAAAACAGCAATGTCCAAATTCAACTAAAGAAATTTCTCATACATCAAAGTTACCATATAGAATCTTATTAGGTCCTGTAGCTTAAATAAGCAGTTGAACAAGGTCAGACACATTTGTTGTGTGTATCTCAGTTCTAATTTAATCCAAACTTACAACATGGGTTGGGGAGGAATATGTTGTTAAAATTATTGGGTTACAAACTCATTCTTATAAATGAGACATATCTAAAATATTGTATGTTAATGTTAATTGTTATACTAATGCAAATTTTGCTTCTATAATAGAAATGGTAGAGCTTAAACGGGGCACTTATTAATTTTTGATTCTCCAATATTATGGCATGTGTGTAAGCAAAAATGCATCAGCCTACATTATAGACATATTGAATGAATTTAAAAGTTCTAATATAATAAACATTAATTTTAAGAATATATTACATTATGATAATCAGACAGCATTTAAATTTTCAAAGTCCTCAATTGAAAATTCTGGAACCAAAATTTAAACAACATTTTTTAAGAAATCTTATTAATGAAAATTTTGCAGATTTGTTAACCAAGCCCCTGCCTTTTTTTACAGAATTTGACAAATAAAATTTTTCAATGTTTATAGTAACAATGATTTAAAAAAAAAAAAAAATTGAAATATGATTCAAAAACAATTTGTTTTTAATTGCAGTTTAATGATTCATGGCAAACTCTACTTTAAAATACTCCCTTTCTCTTTTTATGTCTAGCTGATTGTAAAGAAATTTTGGTGATGTCATACTTTTTGTGAGGATCTTCTTGAAGGTGAATGAGCATCCCTCAGAACCAGATTAGGGAAGGGGGGGAGAACAAATGCATAAAGGTTGTCAGCTAGAGTACACCAGGGTGGGCAGTTGGTCAAGAATTAGCATTGGAGATACAATACATCATCTTTATACAGGAGGTTATAAAAAACTTTTTGGAAGCTCCCTTTCACTAAAAGAAACTCCTACTTGCCCTGACTTCATTTCTGACACTCAGCTGTACATAGTTTTTTTTTTTTTAAAAGGGGAAGTATAATTGATGTAACTGTTAATTAATTACTTTTGCATTACTGTTATTGAAATAATTTCAAGTGTGAGAGCAGGTCATTATTAGGAAAAATTGTTATATCTTATTGTCAAATTGAAATGAAATTTTGCACACACATATAGCCCACACAAATGCTTTTTTAGTATTAAGATTTCCAGACTAAAAAGAAATAAAGTGAAAAACATTTTTAAATCAAGGTTTCATTTAAAGATAAAGAACTAAAAGGTTTCAAAATAGATTTTAATTAATGTATAATAGTATATAGTTCATAAAAACTTGAGGTGTTAATAAATCTTTTAACCGCATATATAAAAGTAAGTAGTTCTACGGTACATATTTCATTGGCAATTTCCAATGTTTCTGAGTTAAGGGCTTCAAGTTTTTATAAATTATATATTACGAGTACATTTTAAAAATTATTTTTAAATATAACATTATTTTACATTTAAAAATAATCCTGAGACATTAATACTTTTTTTGATTGCATATATAAGTAAGTAGTTATGACATTTAATTTATCGATAATTTCCTAGGTATTTTTAGTTACGTACCTCAAGCTTGAAAAAATTATTTATTATATTTTAAATAAAAAAACTTCTTTTATACTTACATTTATTCAGATTTTAGTAAAAAAAAAAAAATTTTTTTTAAAAAAAGGTGGAACATAGTCGCTCAAGTGAAAAAAAAAAAAAAAATTTTTTTAAAAATTTAAAAGTTACTTTGATTTGGAATTTTAGGTTTGTTTATCAATTTCTTTTGGATTTATTATTTGAACAGTTAAATATGATGTCTTTAGTTCAGTATTTTAACATTTATTTTAGCCAAGTTATAATCAGAGAAAATTATTTGGAAATGCCACTTTAATCTTCAAGAGTGGTACTACTAATAGTAATAAAAACATTCTTCTTTTAAACATTTTATGTATGAAATTATTTTTGACAATTAGAATGCTTATGTTTTGAGAAAACTACAAAAGAACTTTAATACATCGACAAATGATTTTATGATGAGTAGCAATTCTAAAATTTCAAAATATTCTATAAGTTGATATTTTGTACAGTTTAATTGTAATTTTTTGGACACTTTTATTCAAGAAAAGAGAAGTGATTTCCCACTTTCCATTATTGATGGAGTTAGTGTGTGAGTGATGGTGAAGTTTAATGCCACAAGAGGCAGATATGGCTATGCTGTGCAAAACAAGACATAACTGTAATTTAGACACTTGAAAAAATGAAAAAAGATAAAAATGTTAACAAGGAGGATGGTCCAAAATAGAGAAGAAACACTTGGGTATTACAGGAACACATTACCTGTGCTCACCATGGACAATAAACCATACAGGAAAGGGAAAGATCATTAGGATGCCTTGGGTGAGTGATGGCCAAACTCATCTGAAGAAGTTGTCCTTGAAGGCCCATTATTGAAGGAAAATTGAATAATTGGGACCATTTCCCCAGTCTGGCAAAATTGGTTAATAGAACTTTGCACAAATATCAAATTTTCATGTGACAAGGTACATACAGATATATTATATTTTTGCACAAACATTAATATTATAGTAAAATAAAAAAAACCACGTTTTTATGCATTGAATACAATTTTTTTTTCCTGTATTGAATACTTAAGAAAAAAAAAATTTTTTTTTCCTAACCTCATCATCCAAATTTGAGTTTTCTAGCAGCAAAGACCGAAATTGGAGTCGTTTAAAAATTTCTTCCAGTGCTTCACAGTGATGAGTGTCTAAATTTTCACCTATTTAATGAAATACAACATAAATTGCACAATAGATTTTGTATACTTGAATATATATTTATTTGTGCCTGACTCCCAAATGATATTTAATTATATAACTAACACTATGCAATTAAATTAACATTATAATCAAGTTCAAAATATAATTTTAATACATATATATTCTTGTTAATACATATTTCTACATCATATTGAAGATATATAATTCACACAAGAGAAATATTTATGTATATGAAAAATTCAGGAAGTGTAAAAATAATGTTCTACTTCAAGGTATTCAGCTATCTTAAGAAAGGTGAATTTTTTTTCTAAAATTTACTCAATAGGGCAAGCACAATTTTAGTAGAAAATTAACTTATTAGAATTAAAAAAAAATTAAAATTGCGTTTTACAAAGAAAAATTAAAATTTTCTTCATGATTTACTGATCTCTACACTACATCTTTCAATAATACTAGGCTTTTTGATATATCCATTTATCTTCCTTTTATGCAGAATAAAATTTGCTATCAACTTATTAAAATGTCTGTTAAGGGGGAAAGATTGTACAAATAAATGAAATTTTTTATTAACAGTGATTAAAATAGTAAGGGACTTGTCTATTGCAAAAACTTAGATTATTAGATAAGTGCTCCTCAAAATAAGAAGCTTTATTAAATTTTATATTTCAAAACCACCTATTACTTAACAATATTAAAATTTAAAAATAATTTTAAATTTTAAAACATATCTTTATCAAGCACAACTTGATTCTCAAAAATAACATGAATGCCAGAAACACATATTGGATACATAAAATCAGAAAGATCAACAATAATTAGGTTATGGTTTATAAGTTTTGAATCACTAGTTTTTTTTTTTTAAAAAAATGACACATAAATGCACTTACCCAAAAATTACAATGTAAAAATTTAGTAATTCTAATTCAAATGCATAACAATAGAATTTCATTCAACACATTAAATTGTTAATACATTAAGAAGTTAACAAGCATAATTAATGTTGATTGCACATATATTATAAAATAAGTGAAATTATTATAAGTGAAATCTTCTTTTATTAAACATATGTTAACAGCTTGTTTTAATTAGCAAACAAATAACATGGCTGTGTAGTAGAAAAATAATTCTTAAATAGCTATTATACTTCATTAAAAGCTTATAGGTAACACTATACAACAAATTTTAACTTTTCCAGCACAAGGATTATTTTGACTTAAATTGACTGTGCCACATATTAAAATGACCATAAAAAATGCATAAATAGAGAAACTTTTTTTTTTTGTGTGACAGTGAACATCATGAGTTAACAATATCTGCTTTTTTACTGAAAAAGGGATATTAAAGAAATGAAATACATTTTTATGAAATTTTTTTTTCATATAATGCAGTGAGATTTAAACAAAATTCAAGATTGGATTACAAAGTGAAATGACATTGAAAAAATACTACAAGAATTTAGAGTTTAATTACAAAAAAAGTGTTTTTATGAATTTATAGTCAAGCACTTTATGAATTTGGCAAAGTTTGTACTAAATTTGGTAGTATGACAGTGAGAACACTAACAGTTATTTAATGGTAATGAATAAAAGCACAACACAGAATATTCAAAAACATTTCTACATGGAACTTCTTTAATTTCCTTTTTTCTCTGTGTTTCATTACCTTTTTATTAATTTTCCTTTTTTCTCAAAAGAAACCAACAAAAATCACTTATCATATTTAAATTTCATTTTCCTTGGTATCTTTGTTCTCTTGCATGAGTATCCAGGTGAATCTGTTTTCTTATCCGTCCCTTAGGTTTTTGGGCAAAATGTTTAAATGGGAAGCCAGATAGTGTATATTGAATGATACGCAACATCCTAGCTACATTCTAGGATTCCGTTTATTAATTCTTTATAGTTTTCAACTTTAGGATATTGCCCAGAAAATGGAAACCACTGAAACAAATGCCTTCCAAGCAGAATCTCAAGTATTTAACTTTTCCTTGAAATTTCCATCTTTCAAAAGTTTCCTAATATGAGGGCTAGTGAATATGCCTTCTTGAAATCTTGCATTGCTCACATTTGGGAAATGACTCTTGATATATGAAAACCTGTTCCATTTCAGACCATAGCTTTCATGAAATTTTTCAATAGACCTTTTATAAGTAAAGTGACTAGAAATGCCTGCTTTTTGTCCATCAGAGGGTATGTTTAACATTATGTTGCCTTGGCAATAACTCTCTCTAGGAGGCCAATTTTTAACAGTATATTGTTTGTAAGTTGATCTACTGATCCATACACACAGAAAATAATATTTTCTATATTCACTAAGAAATTTGAGCACAAAACCTATGATTCACAAATCTTCACACAGTTGCCAGTCATATTTGGCATACTATATTTCCTTTACTGTTACAAACACTCTCAAACATTTAATTTCTACTGAATGTGCCACCAGAACTGATAGTTTAATATTGCCATTGCGTAGCAACACTGCCTTAAAGCTCATCTAAGAAATGTCTATAAGCAACACACATTCCTGAGGAACATGTTCGAAAACAAGTTCAGCCATTAAGCTATCAATATTTATGCACATGGAATGTACTGTAACAGCTTATGTCTCTTTCAGTATGTTGAAATTCTGGTGGTTGGAGACAGTAAATTTCATTGCATTGATTTACAATATAAAATTTCAGATTGATGTATGGTAAGATTAAGGTCTCTGACTTAATTATTAAATTCTTTTTGCTGTATTAAGTGCAATGTTTTCTTATGATTGGGATAGAAAGATGGATCAAATTGTGTTGATAGTATGGACTCCTTTTGTGTTTCTTTTGTAAATGGTAATTATTCCAATGGAGAAGGCATGGACAATTCAGGTTCATGTAGTACAGGGCATTTTGCAGATGAAATATTAAGGTATTTTATAAAAGGTTTTGCTTTATTGGATATTTCATCAATTTTAATTTGATAAAATAACAATTCTGTGCACAACTTGTTAGATATCGCCAGATCATAAGAACTGCAAATGGCTAACACCTATCTCTGTCACTTTTCATCCAATGATGTAAACCAGAATAACACATTAAACACTATATATGAGAATCCATGTTTTATCATTTTCTATGTGACCTCCCAAATAAATATAAGTTTGTTTAGTCTTAGTTGATAGTTTGCGATGCTATGTTTTTGGAATAAAATGTCCACATATGTAGTAAAAATCTATCTAATAAATTAACACACAAGCAGCAGAGTCTATGCATTATATGAATTAATATACTCATAGAGGCATCAATAGCTAAAACTACTCACTTCAAATAACTGAATAAAGTACAGTTATATACAAGAAAAGCTCTTAATTATCAGTTGCTCTGGTGCATACTAACAAAAATGTTATTCACTAATCTCTATTCTGTGCATGTGCACTAATTGGGGAAAAAATGCATTATTGTTCTAAGGCTTATCATACACTATGATAATAAATTAGAAAGCAACAAGATGGAGGATTAAAAAAAAAAAAAAAAAACAGATTTATAAAGATCAAATTTTTGCTATTTTAGCAAATCCCCCAATTTATTAAAAAAATTGGAGGTTGAATTTTAAAGTCATATAGGTTATCAACATATGAAAATATACTATCAAAGTTTATTTTCATCTGATTGATCAAAACTTTATTACTCGAGTAATGTGGATTTACACATTACATAGTGTATTACTATGAACTATATTAAGTTGCAAAAGTGATTTGTAAAGAATATTCAAATTAAATAATTGTATAGTGTTGAAGAAAATGTGATGTTTCACACAAGGATTTGGCCCCCCCCCCCCAGTATCATCAGTACATTCAATCATTAAATATTCAAGTAAATTTTGGCATTCATCATGATGGCAACTGCCAAAAATATTATTCACAATTGTATCCATGCCCTAGATCCTTATTTCTATGTATAAGATGCTACTCACATAGCTCCTGGGTATTCTTTTTCCCAATGTCACAGAATTATCCATGAATAAGCCAATTTCAATTAATACAAAATTTATTAATTTTATAAAATATTTACCTATAAAACATATACTTCTATTACATTAAGGCAATAAATGTTTACTTGTTTGTTAAATTATAACATATAAAAACTGAACTTTAAAAAAAATGTATTACATTGTGTAAAATAAAGATAATACGAGCCAATGCTCTGACACAAGGGTCAGCAACAAACTTTTTTTTTGGGAAATCACAAAATTTCTAGTTTAGCAGGCCAAGTAACAAATTAAATTTAAAGATATTTATTTACGCTGACAATTCTACTGTTAGAACAACATAAAAAGAAGTTTCTATTATTTTAAATAGGAAAAGAGAATTGTACACAAAATATTTTCATTTCATTCAAAATATTTCATTAAACAGGTTAAATTTTGTATTAATACAACTAATAGAATTGTTTTTCTGAGATAATATATCAATATATTGGAGTTCAAAATTAACACTTCCTATTGATAAAACTATTTCCAAATGATGATTGTTAATAACTATTGGGATTTTAAGCACTTCCCTTTAGGAAATGTCCTTTTACTTTAGTAAGTACTCCGAAATACAGATATAAATCCCTGAACATATGACTTTTAATTGACATCACTCATCTGGTGTAAAATATTTACAGAATTGGGTTTGATCAATTCCTTTAAACATCATTTCATGAACCAGCAATTTCTAATTGGAATTTTGACCAAAGCTTCTCAATTGTATAGCCTAAATAATTTTGAAATAATGAAATGTCTTTTCCACTTGCATCAAGATCTGATAAACACTGTTGTAGCTGTACTTTTTTCTTGTAACTTTTCATGCGAAAATAAAATAAACTCGAGAGTTGGATTAAAAACAGAGGTTCAGATTTGACCTGCATGGCATAGTTTGCAGACCACTGTTCTAATAAGGAATAATAAACAGATTTTTATTTAATTATATACATAATATTGAACATCTAATAATAATAATTGCAATGGCATTAAGTAAATAGTATACTATCATAATTATGATTTCAAATTCATGATTCTGAAGTAACAAAAATGAGAATATTTTCTTCACCAACAAAAACAAAGAGATTCAAATTGTAGGATTTCTTATAATTTTTGAGAAATAAATACCCAATTTGTGAAAAAAAAAATCTGCAAAACCACATATAAAAAATATTATTAAAGCCTACTACTTAATAAACAGAGCCATTTAGAAAATTCTTATATATTTGCTAACATATTATGAAAATGGTCTGAAAAGTTTGACCTAACAAAGATACAAGAAATTTTTCCTTTAAATTTATTATTTTTTGACACAGCCTCCTTGTAAGTCTACATATTTCTACCAGTGATGCTCTCATCTCTTTAAACAGTTCAAATAATACTTGGCATCTTTCTCTGCAAAATAACTGTTTATGAAGGCGATGGCCTCCTCATTTGATGAAAATCATTGCCTTCAAAGCTCAATTTTTAGATTAGGGAACAAAAGGAAGTTGCTTGGGGGTAGATCCAGTTAGTAGGGAAGGTGGTCAAGCAGTTCAAGCGATAATTTGTGGATTTTCACTATGGAAACCGCTAATATGTGACATAGCGCATTGTCTTGGTGAAGCAGATATTTTCCCAGCAATTTCTGCCTTCAGCTTGTACAGTAATAATGCGTAGTATGTTCCTGTCACAATTTTTCCTATTTATTAAAGATAATTAATTAAGATAACTCTATGCCTAGCCCAAAAAACAATCGCTTTCATTTTCCCAGAAAAAAAAAAAAAAAGTTTTGCTTTGGATTCTCCTTCGTCCACTGTTTTGATTGCATTTTTGTTTCAGGAGTATAATGGTGTTTATGTTAGTGAACTATCATAGGTTTCATCTACAGCAATTAATCGGCTCAAAAACTCTGATTTATTTTGCCTAAACTGAGCTTATAGAGCATTGGGAATGTTCATTCAACCATGCTTTTGGTAAAACATGATCAAACCCGGCACACAACACACAGACAGCTTATTATGCATAAATCTTGGTTCGATACATGACAAACACATTCTTTGAACATATTCATAGCCTCTGCTATCTCTTTCTCTTTAATTTGATGGCCAACTAGCACTATTTGGTGAAAGCAATGTTACATCAATGGTTGCAGTTTTTAGGACGTCCCAAACATTCATAATCTCCGTAACTGGTACAGCCCTGTTTGAATTCAGCTGCCTAAAATTTCTCTCTGGTAAATGATAATGAAGAGTTCCCGTACACAGTGGTCAACTCGTCTTTGATTGGCGCAGGCATATTGTTTTTCAAAAATAAAAACTTTATGACAGATTGATACTCGATTTTTTCCATTTTCACAAAGCACTCTCATTCAAATGATTGTCAAAAAACAACTGAGTGTCCAAAATAGCTGAAATTTTGGTGAGTACTTGTCAAAAGATGTGCAACCACATTCTCTATCTTTTATTGAGAAATGCTGCTATCTTCAAATTAAGATGGGAAACTTTTCAGACCACTCTCACTATGTTTGAAAAACAGTAGCCCCTTTTTACATAATGAAAAATTTAAATATCAATTACCTTTCAAATTAAGCTCAAATTCAAGATCAGCAGACATTTGAACATTCTAAAATATAAAAACAATTATTATAAAATGAGAAGATTAACTTATATATATACATAATGACATATTTGGCATAATATATAAACACAATTCATCAAGTAATATTTCTTATTAGAAATGATCTATATGTTTCATCACTCTATTTTAAAGATTGGTTTCACTATGTATAAATAGCACATCAACAATAAAGTATAATAAAAGTATGTAAAATTAAGAAATTTATTTACCTGTAATTGTTGCAAGACTTTCTGAAGTGGTTTAACACCTTGTTTCCAGCATGCTGCACGATAAGCTGCTACAATGTTGTCAGTGGAGACAGGGTAGTCTAAATACAGAAAGATAAAATAATTTTAATACAAATATAATACAGTATTAATAAAATTAATGATAAATCACTTTTTTTATTACCTTTATATCAAATATAATCAGAAGTAATGAAAATCAAGAAACATTCCATCAGCATATTATACTCAATAAAAATTTGACTTCTTTCAGTTGTATGTTGACTTTTTTGAATGTGACATATTATTAAATTACGATTTAATCCCTAAAATTAAAGTGGTTGTGTACACTCTATAGGAAAGGTAAGACATTATCTTTTGCAACTAAATACTGATTTTCCATGTTAAAAAAATTCTCATATTTTAATTTTAGAAAACAATTCTACCATACTTATTATTCACAGTAAGTTGAACAATTTATCAAAATTAAGAACTTGTTTAAATTCTACCATTACTGAAAATATAGAACAGTTAAAAAAAAAAAAAGAGCTTAAATTATTCTGATTTACAATCAAAATTTAAATTGGATAAAAGCATAGACATTCGATCATATTTCTGAAGTTATTTGAGATTGGAAAATTTTCTCGAATGCTGAATGGGACAGCAAAATATTTTGATATAATCTTTACTCCTTTCCTTTTAAATCAGAATGAGAAATAGAATAAGAAGAAACCTCTTTTCTATCGAAAATAATTTAATCAAACTATTGTAAATGAATAAAATATTGATTTTGAGTACATGTATCATTAGTTTGTTTAATATTTGAATACATGTAACTTTTACATAACAAGGCATTTCTTTAGCACTGATTCACTTTAACACAGCTCAAGAATTGGGAACACCTCTGCATAACACAGTACTTTTACTTCCCTCTAACACTCATCCATCAGAGGAATAAAATTGACAACATTACATAATTGCTGGAAAAAAATATGGTTCAAGTCCGTTGAAAGCGAAAATTTGATGAAAACAACAGAAACCAGAATGGATGCAGTAGTAGAAGTTGCTAAGTCTCTAGGAAGGGAAGGTTTTTACAACACAAATGCACAAGATATCCAAGAATTACTGGTGGAAGATATTGATGAATCATATTTGGTGGAAATGATATCTGGAATCTATGATAAATTATAGGATGATAGCTTAAGTGAAGATGAAGTTAAAAATTTACTCAAACATAACAAAGAAAGGCATAGGCTTAGCTGAACAGAGTTAAGAGTCACATTTCTTAGATAAAGATCCTTCAAATGAAAGAAGCATAAAATTTAAAAGAGAGTTTCATAAGTGCTTAACACCATATAAAGAAATTTATAAAGATTTTTCAACTAAAAGCAAGCAATCTAAAATAACAGATTTATTGCAAAAGGTAGAGTATGGATTTGTAGATAATGCAGAAATTTCTCAGAGAATAAGGATATCTTGCAAAAAGAAAATGCCCTCAGTTAATAGTGCTTTGTGATGACAAAGAAATGATTAATTCAAATTGAAATGTATTATTCCTTAAGAACATTTTAATAATGATATTTATTTCAATTATGACAACATAATAGCATGTTTTATAATTTTTGGAACCTAATCCCCCTTTCCATACTAGTTGTTTGTTTCATATAATACAGATTCCCAAAACATAGAAATTTTTATGAATGTAACTCTCATGTTATCCGGGGGTTACCTTTATTTGTTAAAGTTATACAAGAAAGCAAAAGTTAAGGCTCCTTTTATATGTTGATCAGTTCTGTTCCAGTCCCTTGGGTAGTCAACTTACTGAGTTACATTATACTTTTAACTTTAAAATAATAACACGAAACAGATATTAAATTTCATTATAATTCAGATACCTAAAATCACTTAAGCACTTATTATAGGTGTAGTTTAGCAAACTTGAGTGTTAAGTTTAATAAAATATAAAAAGATATGCAGGGTAAAATTAATGCTGAATGCAACACTTTTTAAAGGGAAAATAAAATATAAACACAGGTAGCCTCTCCTACAGCACACCATCTTACAATAAGGTTTTGCTTTAATACAATTAGAAAAATTGTGTGTGAAAACCTTTGTACAATTCTGTACTTCTGCAGCACTGGAAAATATGATTTTTATTCAACACATTTCAAAACTAAATTACCTAACAATAATGACAGGAAGGAATAATGAACTGTAATGGCTTGTACAAGAAACATTTTATGATGTTTGTTTTGATGTGTTTGATACAATTCAAACATATCTAAAAAAGGCATAGCAATTTTTTTAAACTTATCATCAAAAATGAAATTGAAAATGTAAATGCTGATAGCGAAACTCGACTCATGAATAAATCTTTATTCTTGAATTACGAGTTGTTAAAGTTTGCTTTTCATATATGAACTTTTTGCAATAGAATTTCAGTGTCCCCCAATCTATTTAGTAAAATATCCTTCCCTTTATACAAGCAGATTTTTGGCTGTTTCAGGAAACTTTTTTAAAAGATGAAGACAGGCTCAATTTTCTAAATAAAACTATTTTCAAATTAGACAAAACCAACCAACCAGGAGGAAGACTGCTAACAGCAATATCAAAGAATATCTCAGCTCAAAAAGTTCCTACAAAAATAGCATGAACACGACCTAGAAATACTTGTAGTCATAATAGAAATAAGAAATATATCTTTCTATCAAATTAATATCTACTCTCTGAGAGGACTAATCATTTCATGAATAAAATCTTTTTTAGAAACATTTAAGAGACCTTGCCTTCATATTTGAATGTTTGAAAACATTAACCTCCATCATCTGTTGTGGGGATCTGATCTTTCTTCTAAACATACAAATGACTTTGTCAATATGTTAACTGATTCAAATTTTATTATCCTCAATACTACTATTCCCACACATAGGTACAGCTTCTTAAGTACATCTTGCATTATGTTTATCAACTTATTCAGGCCACAATAATATGTTTTAGATTGCTACATTGAAAGTGATCATTGTCCCATCATTACAAAGTTCTCATTACTTAAAAAGCAGAATAAGCAATTTGTAAAACGAGTAGATTTGCAAGAAGTAATGAAACAAACACAATACAGATTTAACAAACAAGAGGATGACAAGTCACAACTAACTGAAACTATTTTTAAAATAATTAAAAACAGAACTCGAGAAATTTGGTTATCAAACAGATCACTTCTAATAATTGTGGTGAAACAATACTTCTAATAATTTCTTCAAGCTCAAAAAGCTTTTTCGAAAAAAAGCCATCCCCTTAACTATGCAAAAAATAAAAACAATATTCAAGCAAGCTCAGATTTCACATAAAAAAGGCAGATATTATATTGGGACACAATATGTAACAATACATCCAATCCAAGGACATTATACAACATCCTGAAAGAATTTTTTACTTATAAAAATCAAGAATCAAATTTAAATATTCTTCAAGTTAATATTGAATATATCACCAAACCTCAAATTCAGGGCAATATGTTTGCCAACTTTTTGCATCTATTAAAACTCACCATGAACTCCAACATCAATCTTGGAAACAAGCAATCATTCTTCCAATTTCAAAATCCTGCAAAGATAAAACTAAAGTATACACATATAGACCAATAGGTCTATACATTATTTCTGTTTTCTCTAAAACTTTTGAAAGAATTTTAACTAGGTGCATTTCTTATTTTCTGACAATAGAAAGAAAACTTCATCCACAACATTATGGATTTGTTCTGTTTACAGACAGTAGAACTACTACATATCTCATACAAAAAGCTATAGTAGATGCTAAACAGCAAAAGAAAATATTTGTGGAATTAGCTTGGTCATCAAGAGATACAATTCAGTGTATTTACATGGCCTTATTTATTAATCTCGCCAACAAGGTACAACAGGAAAAATAGCACTTTGGATATACAATTTTCTCTTATACAGATAATTTCAAATCCGATGGAGAGGTTGTCTTTCATCGAGGAAGACTGGGTAGTGTATTCTCTCCCATATTGTTTACAATCTACAAGCCGGATTTCTTTGAAACATTAGAAACAGTAGTAAAGAGCTCAATTTATACTGCTCTTTTTATTTATTGCTCACATCATTCTCTTGATATTATCCATAAAAAAATTTAATTAAAGAAAAAATGAAATGTATTCCATTATGTATCAGTGAACATGATTTAGAACTTTTTTCATGCATATTTAACATTACTATCCCAAAGAGTACTAGATAGATAGGGTTTAGAATTTTTTTTTGACACTTATTTCAAAGTTGTAAATTTCATGCAAAAAAAAATATTAATAGAATTAAAAAAAAAAAAAAACTCTTTACAACCATAACTCTCATAAATTAAATCACTGCAATTTACAAATAATTTTTTAAAAAAATGTAAATTTTAATATACTACATAAATAAACGAAAAAAATTGGTAATAAATTTTTTGCTTTGGAAGAAAAGCTACAGGTAGCAGTAATTATACGGTGTTAGATATAAATTAATATTCAAATTGTTAGAGATGCTTACTCAAGATTTATAATCATTATTTTAAAATAATTTAATTATTGTAATGAATATCAAAATTAGATTTCGTAAATTAATAATTTTATATCATTTTTTTTCTCTTTTACTAACATACGTCTAGATAGTGTAATATTGCAAACAGAACGGAGATTTGAAATCAGTAACTGCATATGAATTTGAATCAACATTAATGTATATTATGTTAAGTGCTAACCTTCACCCCAAGGGTCAGGGGCTTCAAAATATCCTGTTACTATAGTTTCATCGTCTGGGAATGTCACTCGTCTTGCCTTAGCATGACCACCTACATTTACAATTTCGCGAAGAACAGACGATCGTTCATTAGGAGATGATGGAGCTGAAGCTGATTTTTCAAAAATATTATTTAGGGCACAATCAATATCGATTTCCAGATCATTCACAGACATCTTATACGTTGGAGAAAATGTTTGTTTAGAAAATCCGTTCTCTCATATCTCTTACTTTTGATATTTTCCAACATTTTTAGATGGTTGCCAGATTGAAGTACCGAAACAAGTCATGAAAAAATTCAATACCTCGTTCAGCATATGTAATTTACCTTTCGAACAAAAAATTCTTTTTTTTTTGCGTCTCATGGAAAATAAACATTTTCATTCATAGAAAAAGTCATTTTTGCCACAATTTTTTAACATTTTTATGATGAAAATCAAAATATTTTTGCTATCAATATCAATGAAATTTCTGGAATTTTTATGGCAGTAATGTATCTGTTAGTTTTATTGGCTGGCTCATTGCGTAGCTGTTTGTTGTCAGTAACGCATATTTGAGCTTAAATTATGGTAATGTAGACCTTTCATAATTGATTAAATTACTGTGTTTTGCTAATTTACACGTTATTTGATTGGAATTTATCAATACGAAACGAAACAATCAGGTCAATGTCGAGAACAAGGAACAATTAGTTTTTCAGATGAGTTGCTCAAATTAGTGCACCTCATTTTAGAAAAAATTGTTTTTGTTACTTGCAGACTAAATATTTTAATTGAAAAAAATTAAGAAATTTTGAATTAAAATGCTATTGTTAATTTTGTGTGTAAAATGTGGATTTGTATCATGTGCATTTAATATTGGATTTGTTACATGACAACAAGTCGGAAATTTAGTGTATATTTCAAATGTCAATTGTATAATATTTTATCAGTTAAAAAATAACTTTTTGGCTCTTTATATTTGCAGATAAATATTCTCCCCCCCCCCCAAATAAAGTTTAGCAATTCAAGGGTAACGAATTGGAAAGAATATTATTTTGTTGGGAAATGTTGAGATATGATGAATATTGTCATATATGTTGGTGTCAACAGCAAATTCTTTTTGTATTTTACATGTCATAGAAACATATAATATATTAGGATCAATACTTAAGCTTCATTTAAAACTATGGAGAACAATGTGGATGTTTGCAAAAGAGATGATTACTAAATTGTGAGCAGTTTTGTCCAAATAATTATTTTAAAGTTGATTTTACATTTCCCGTAATTATTGTGCTAAATATTTGACTAACAGTATTATAAATATAATTAGTTGCTATGAAAGGTATTAAAAGATTTTTTAAAAAGTGGTAAAGTTAGATACTAAGTTCTATCTATTATTAAGGTACAGCAATCCCAAAATGTTTAAAGATTCTCTTCACCTTTTCTTGAATTTTTGAAGGAATTATCAGAAGTTTTGTAGTATAAAGACTTGATACATAAACTGCCAAATTTTTAGTGACAATTTTTCAGTTGTAAAAACAGTTGTCAGCTTCTAAATTCTGCAAAAAGTGCAATTCTATTCTCCAGTGGTTAGCAGTCTCAAAAAAAAAAAAAAAATTAACCCTTTACCTTCTATCTAGCATATAAATAATTTTCTTTAATAATAAATCAGAAATTCAAATAATAAGATAATGAAGTACTTCAACAATAATGTAAATAATAATACACATTGATCAGGAATAAAATAATGCTAAAAATAGTTAGAAATTCAAACATATTAATGTTAAAAATATTATGATATTGCTAAGGAATTCAAAAACTTGAATTATCTAACTAGAGAGATATGCATTAAAAATGGCATTTTAATTGTGCAATCAAAATATAAAAGAAGGTTTTGCTGCTTGAGAAAAGTAATAAAAAGAAATTTCCAGAATATTCAACTGATTGGTAAAAAATCCATTAAAAAGACTGCCATTAATGGAGAGAAGGAGTGTTGAAATTTCCTATTGATCGTTCTGAAAACCTCGTCAAACCTAAAAATATGGGTACTAAAACTTAAATAAATAATTATTTTGTTAAATGTAGAGTCAGAATAGGAAATTCCCATTATGAAAGGCATTGCAAACTGGTTTAATTTTTTTTTTTTTTTTTTATATTTTCCTCATCAAATTGAAATATATTTTCATGGTGTGTAATAAGTAATGAAATTTTGCTTATATGTTTTCCTTAATTTTGTAATATATGAATTATTATTAGCATTTCAGTTTTCAAAAATAGTTTAAAAATAAAAAAAATCTCCTTAAATTTTTTTAAAATTGTATCAAATTCTCAAATAGGAACAGTACCATTAGATGTAATGTCAATTAAAGAATTTTTGTATAAATAAAAACAAGTTCTGCACATGCAAAACACTAAATTTAGTTATTCTGTTCTTTTTACTTCTTAATATCTTTTCTCATTACAGGTGCTTAACATTTTTATGTATAAATCATAGTAAATTTTGACATCTAGTAGGTTAGTTGTCATTTAAGTAACTACTAGCCATTTATATGTTACCTTTTACAATGTGTTGGTTCCTTCGCTAAGTTGAGCTGTGATAATATCATTTTAGTAATTGTTATTATAGTGTGCTTACAATCTATTTAATTTTACTCAATTAGTGTAATTTGATGTATTATACATGTATTGGCATAATCATTTTTATATCTGACGAAGGGAAGCTGATTAAGAGGGTACATATTTTTTTTAAAGAAGAATGCAATTGTGTGTGTTTTTTAATAGTGTAATTTAATTCTGAATTCTTTTTTTTTTTTTTTTTGTTTTTTCTTTGAAACTATGGATTTCAGGAAAAATGTTCATTACTTTCTCAAATAAATTAGATTTGAATTTTTATTAATTGTGATGTTCTGCTTAGTTTTAGTGTACTATTATATTTTATCACTTATATTTATTTGTAAAAGATTATACTTGTATTTTATATATTCAGGCTCACACTCTTCTGCTTGCACAACCTGGCAAGCCAGAAACTAGAAGCTATTCTGATTATGACTCTGTTAATGAATGCATGGAAGGTATGAAATTATATAATTGGCTTATAGTGTAGATTTTAAATAAAGTGTGACTTGTTGCTCTTGTTTCAACTACATGAGCTTAAATTGCTATTTTTTATATATATATATATATATATATATATATATATATATATATTGATAACTGCTTATTCTGTATAAAATTTTAATGTATTCAGGGTAAATTACAAATTACATAATTAGATTTTTGCTCTGCTTATGTTTTGTATACATATAATTTAAAATTTTATTGCATAAATAGTCAAATATATATAAAACTAATTGTAAATACATTAAAAAAAACATTCAATGTTTTTTACTTACTTGTTATTTTTAAAAGGATTTCTCTGCTTGATTTTATATCATATATGTTGCATATTATGTATCATGTTTATATACTGCAATATTTAAACTATCATATAATTTGCAAGGATATAAAAAAATTATTATTAAGAAAAACAAGTTGAAACTATATAATTTTTTAGAAACTATATAATTCAAGTTGAAATTGTATAATTTTTTTTCTTATTTATTTGCTGTATTAAGATTATTTATACTTTAATTTTTATTAATTGCTATACACATATATAGAAATAGTACTTTTAAAGCAAAGTATTGTTTTTTAAAAGACAGCTGCATAATATTTTCTAATGTTATTACAATTTAAGCTGTAATGTGCTCATGCAAGTTAAAAATATTTTTGATATTTTAATAACACTATAGACTAGGATTTCTGAACTTTTTAAATCTGCAATCTGCATTCATATAAAAAATTATCAATACATACCCCCCAAAAAATGATATTCCATGAAACACCCAATTGATGTAATACATTTTTGCAAGGAATGTGTGAAAGACAAGTCTAATTAACATTATCCAATCAAAAGTGATCAAACGGATTAATATGCGAATTGAGGCTTTATGTTATTAGATAATGAATCAAGTGCTTTGTGTAAAGTGAATTTCTATAATACAGCATTCAGTTTTGGTGTGTAAGGCCATAAAATGTTTGTTATAGCTCTGAAGTTTTATTTGGAAGAATTTGTAAAGTGGTAAATTATCAGCTGTTTAGAAGCAGGACAGAAAATCATGTAAACAGTGAGATATGTGAATGTTTCAAGACAAATAATCTTAACGGTATTGAAACAATTTCAGAACTGTAACTGTTTAATTCTGAAACTATGGAACTGTTTGGTTACTTGGGCAAGGCCATAAACATATAAAAACTGCTTCCCAAGATTGAAATAGGATAATTGCCTGCCATAATAGGAAGTTGATAGAGCTTGTAGCCCCTACTGGAACTATTGTATCATAGCAAACTGTATGCAGAAAGCTTAATGAAGGCCAAGGGTATTTTTGGAGCTAGGAATGCAAAATCTTTCTTTGACTATTATGGAATGTGACAATTTTGATAAGAAGGAATAATGATCAATGGATCTACACCTCTACACGTTTAGAATAGAGGATTTGTTACCAGCTTGAGATATTAGGATGAGGTCTTTTAAGGTTATGCAAGACCTTTCAGAGGTGCATGTGGATCTCATTTTCTATTTATAGATGATATTGCTTGTACAAAATGAGCAAACCTCGTTAATGAATTGAAATCATTGAATATATATATATGTAACATCTAATAATCTCCTGATCTGAGCTTAATTGAGGAATATTTTAGAAAAGCAGTGACACATAGATATTCTTTTCTGAGAGATGTAAATGCTATAATAACTGCATTGGGATAGAGCTTAATCCTCCTTCCTAATTGTAATTAACATTATTACTAGCATTATTAATAGCATTACCTAATTGTGATATATGTGTACAAGTCAGGGATGGTTGCATAAAGACCTAATTTTTTTTCTGAGAGAGTTCTTTCTTTCTCTCTCTCTTTTTTGAATACTACTTTCATATATTGTCATTATTTTTTATATGCTAGAGTTTCATATCATATGCTGCATACTTAAAGTTTTCCTTTGTATTTATATGTTATATATCATTCTACAAAAAAAAAAAAAAATCATAGTTCTCAGTTTCTGAGAAATCCATGGTTTTATGCATGTAAAAATAATTTTAGACATTGGTGTAGGATAGAATTATTGCTTTAATTATGTTTTATATATTAGGGTAAATTAAACGATAAGAGACAAAAATTGACTTAGCTCATTAAACACATTTCTTATATAGTTATTAATTTAAAAGTATATCATCAGAAGAAATGATTGCACACATATAAGAAAAAAATTAAAAAAATACATGAAAAAACTGAAAAATCCTTTAATAAGTTTCTTAGTTTTTTTTTTTTTTTTTTAAATTCTGGGGCTGTATTTCATTTTCTTCTTTTTTTTTTTTGTAGTTAAACAGTAAAACTTGTTTGTAATTGAGATATGTTATGGAATTAAAAAAAAAAAAAAAACAAAGTTAGATTCAAGGTAGTTAATATTTTTTTGAAAAATGTCGGAAAATCAAACATACGAGTAGTTTCCCTTGTCCCTTAATTCCGTTTACTATTAATGTTGATATGTTAATTTAAAGAACATAAAATGTTTATGAATTATCTCTTAAACATGTTTTGATGTAGGGATTTAAATTGAACACACACACAAATCAGTGTTTTAACTTGCAGAAAAAGTAGAAAAAGAAAATGTTTTCAACAACCACTACAGAGGAAATTTTCATTAAGGAAATGTGCTCCAAAATAACCATGTCTTAATTACTTTGTCGTAATCAACTCTGCTAATCATTCTTATATCTGTAGTATTTTGTAATATCACAGAAAGTATTTTAAAGTGCTAAGAAGGAAATTTAAATATGAGGTATTGATATTTGGAAGAAAGCTTCATTTGTCACTTCTTGCTTGTTGCCAGTCTTAAGTAGTGAATTTTCATGTGTTAAAAGGATTAATTTTATGGAAAAAAATTCTTATGTAGCTTTAAAGTAATCTGAATTATAATATTTAGGAATTGTCTCAATTTTAAAAATAATTTTTGCTAAAGTATTTGTTATGATTAACTGTTGTCCGTATTTGTTTAGCTTCCAAGTATATGGAATTTTTGAAATCCTTATGTTGGAAAATAATGTCCACAAAAGTACTTCTGAAATGAAACACACATACAATGAAAATACACATACAGTGCTAATTCAATTCTAAGGAATGATTTTCATTAGAAACATTGTACTTAATATTGTAATGCTTCTGGTATTTTTACTTAAAAAACAAAAAAATAAATTTTTATATCAAAAAAAAACCCCCCCCCCAAAAAAAAAAAAAAAAAAAAAAAAAAAAAAAATTAAAGGCTAAAAATACATTAAAAAGTTTAAGAGAAAAGTCAACTTTGTTTAAAAGTTTATAAAAATTACATCATAAACCATATAATACCTTCAAATGTAGTTTGTACCAGACTAAGTTCAATTCTGTAATAGTTAATAAAGATCATTATATATTCTGAAGACTATTTGAATTTCACACATGGATGAGATAGCTCAAATGCCATGAATTCTTCATAATGTTTCATAAAAAATAAAATTCTAATGAGAAGTTAGTTTCCAGATAAAATTTTGGTTTTAAATTCAATTTAACCTAGAATATACAGTAAGAGTTAGTATTATTTTTTTTTAGTTAATTCCTTGTATCTCCAAATGTAACCATAGTCAAATCATTTCAAATAGCTTGTAGAAAGATAATTTCACTACATTTAAATTTAGAATTATATATATATACCATAAGATCTCAGTGCAATTACTGATTTGTTGAGCATTATATACATAGTATATTAATATTTAAAGAATTATTCATGTAATGTGCAGTTTTATTTTGTAGAAATGAATAAATAAATGCTTGATATTTTAAAGGAATATTGCTGTGTCAGGCAAACCAATTTAACTTATTGAATGTGGATTTTATGTCTGTTGAATTGTAAGAAATATGATGATTTAAGCTTAAAATTTTAATTTCTTGCATTCAATTGCTGTTTCATGATCCTTAATTCTCAAAAAACAAATTTGATAGTTACAGACATCACAATTGATTAATACTTAAGTGTTTTTCTTAGTGTAGGGAGAACACAAATTGAATGATATGATAGATATCTTCCCTATTGAAGAATAAATCTAATTTGTGCATTTTGCAACATTTGTAGGTAATAGTTAAGACAAATATATTTGTTAAATGTTTAGTATTAACTTGGAAAATTTTTTTAGAAGTAATTTTCCAGATATTGTAGTCATTTATGATTGAAGCTGTTTTTATCCACAGTTAAAACTTTTTAAAACCAAGAAGAATTTTTTTTGGTAGTTACAAACTCATATTCTTTGGAATTAGACTGAAAAACATTTTGAAAAAAAGAAATTTATGTCAGTCTAGTTTTTTTTTTTTTTTTTAGCATTCATATTTGGAAAATTATTATTTTAGGCTTTAGCAAAAGTAGTTACAAAGTCAAGTTTTTTAGTTTCAGAGTTTCAGAATTACAAAATTATGTCCATGTTTCTTGTTTAATTATTATTAAGAGTTTATCATAAAATTCGTTTTTACTTATTTTTAAGGACTCAATTTCAAATGATGAAGAATTAATTTTAATTGAGCTCTTTAGTATTTTTTTTTCAAATATGGAGTTGTTGCATTCCAATGAATCCTTAATTTGGTTCCACCATGATAACTTTTTATTTTTAGAAGCCCCAAAGAGATAGTAGATAGATGATCTGACATCAATGATTAGAAAATTCAATAAATTCTTCTATTTCTTTTTGTTAATAATAAAGGAGATCTTAAGTAGTAATTCTATAGCAATTTTTTGGAAATTAAGCATAAACTTTTCTATGTGGAATGCATAAACTTTTCTATGCTTGTATATGAAAATTCGAAGTGGTTTCTTCGTGCTTAATGTATATATCAAGAAACCAATTGTTCAAAATAATTTCTTAAAGAATTGAAAGATAATAAGAATAAGTGTTAGATCAGCATTATTCTTGCCACAGGAAGGTACAAAGAGATGTCAAAGATCTGGAATATTACAGATATACAAGTTGTTATTCAAGAATTGAATTAACCCGCTACTTTTGTGATAATTGAATTTATAACCTCATGGGGTGATCAGCATTTCAAATCTTCTATTATAATAAGGTTATTGGATGATCAATACAATTTCATTTTTGCTAAAATTAATCGATAATCTCTCTTGGAGCATAAAGTATATATGTTCGAGTAATAACAAATTGATTAAATGCAATATCAATGGAAAGGGTTGGCTTAGTATTAATTTTGAAATTGTCTAAATTATCAAGCATGATCAAGATACAGTTTATAGATTTGGATAAGTTTCCGCTGTTGATGGCATTCCAACCTCGTGGAGAGCGAGAAAGTTGCTGATCTTGGCCTTGGAGTACCAGCATCGTTTCAAAACCTGGTCCACTGAGTGTGAAGAAAAATTGAGTGGTTGCTTTTTGCTGTGCCTCTCCCAACTAAACTAAAAGAGACATCTTCCTCAGGCTAGTTATAAAGTTTCTTAGCTTTTAGTGTTGTTGTATAGAGTTGCTGCATACTCCCCCTCCAGTATTTGTCAGGATGATATGAAGAGAAATATTCTGATATTTGTCGAGAAGGTTGCTTTTCCAGCCACTACTGTAATTGATATGCATCCCCTCCCTGTTGAATTGAGTTTGCTTAGAACAATTTTCCATTTGGCGTCATCGGTTGTCTCTAGTTGAATGGCAGATCTTGTCAATACATGCACCATAGCTGGAATATCAGTTGTGATTTATGTGTGTTTGTCTTAGTTAGTCACACAGAAGCAAGTGTTTGCATTGGGGGCATATGCAACCAGTAATTTTAGTCTGCGTTGCCATCCAGTATTTAAGTCCTGAATGACCCTTTTGATGGCAGGTTTTCAGCCCTATGGAAGGGGAGAGAGAGTTGATGTCCTTGGAGTGCCAGTGACTGTTTCGAACCCTAGTCCAATGAATCCAAAAAAAGCTGATTGGTCACTTTTTGTTGCACCTTTACCAACCAGACTAAGAGAGACCAGGCACTTGCTCGTGCTAGTTATTAAGGTGTTGTTGAAGAAAGTCACTGCACAGTATTGTGTATAATTTTTAGGGGGATTTGAACATTATTATTGAAGGAGTACAGATCTCTAAAATCAGTCAAGTCTTCTTCAGGGCCAGAAATGCCTAAAGATGTGCAACATGAGAGTGGTTGATGTTGAACTGTACCGTAAAAACAGTGATCAAAGTACCATTCAAAGGTTAAATTGGGTAGTAAATGAAGCACATTCATCAATTAATGTGCTATGGCTTAAACTCTGGCTCATTGACTGGAAAATTAAAGTCATTGTTTCTAAAAGTGCCTGCTTCCTCTTTACAAAACAACGGTACACCAGCAATTTGCCAATAGTCACCATTTTTGTTCAACCCATCCCCTGGGTTACTTAATATTAAGTACCTGGAGTTGTTTTTAGATGCCAAATTAACATATGCCTGCCACATCTAGAAAGTAAGCCAAAACGCTACCTGGATGAGTAGATTCCTCACTAACTTGATTTCTCTAATGTGAAGCAGACAATAAAGTACAAAATTCCCTGGTCTATAAATTAAACTGAGACTAATCATGTTGTATGCCTCACCCATCTGGGCGTCAGCTGCAACTGCACTTCTTTCAAAATATACAACCCTAGGAAAATTTCAGATGCTTTTTGGTTTGTTCTGAACAAAGTCTTACATAAAGTTCTAAAAATTGAACCAATTTTAGAGTTCATCAAAAAAAAAAAAAAAAATTCTACAATGCGATACCTTAAATTCTTGATGAATTACTTCAAAATCTACCTTCTTACTATCCATCAATTACATCATTACAAAATTGACCCTGAGCTGGTCTTGGACATCAATATTGGCACTTCTTCAGTTCTAAAATGGCTGAGAACTCACTAAAGTAATTCATTAGTTGATATCATATGCATTTTAATTCATTTAAGAGTAGGACTTAAAGCACATTAAACATTTTCCCCATCCTAGCTTTATTGTTCTTCGCATTGAATTTTCAATAATTTTCCTATGGTTTAAAATCTTTCTTAAATTTCTAATTTTTTTTTCCAAAGAACAACACTTTTTGTTAACTTCCGATGACTTTTCCTCCCTCTAGAAGTTGCCATCATTGCAGGCAACTTTAGCCGAATTCTCTTTTTTTCTGCATCATTCTTCTAGCGATTTAAAATCTCACAACTTTTAAGCTTTTAAAATTCAAAATTTAGCATCAAGCACAGCATTTGATATTAATTTAAATTAAATTAAAATCTTTGTATTTTACAGAATCTCTCAAACTCCCATGGATAACAGAAAATGTTGCTTTGTTAGCTTGCTTCTAGAACATCCAGTTGCAAATAGGTCTCTTGTATCTTTTCATTCTCAAACATGTCAGCAGTTCTCACTCTGTTGAATTCCCAAGTATTTTTTGCCTTGATCCTAAATTTTGCCAGCTGTGTAATTAATTATGAAACTACCACTAATTCTGTTCAATTTTAATAACTTTAAGACAAGGTGGTAAATTTAAAACTTTTTAAATAGGAACCTAGTAATTTACGGCCAGTGCCCCTTCATCCATGGTTTAAAAAATACAGGAGGGTTTCTTGTGTACTCACATTTGCAACTCCTTAGATTCTGATTATCTATTCTTATAGTATTTAACTGCTGATTGCCAAAATGGACTCAGTGAACAAAACTCCAATCGCATAAATGAGTGTAATGGCTTGCCTGAATAAAATGGTCAGAATTTAGGTGTCACAAGAAAGCATCTATTGTTTTGTTTTTATCAACATGACTGGTCTCTTGTGAGATGTAATAAATCTTGGCATGCTATTTGTTCAGTTGTAGGAGCTACAGATAATTAGTTAGGTTCTCTACAAATTCTAATTTGTAGAATTTCAGGATAATGATATCCTTTTTCAATGACATCTTTAAATTTCTAGATATTTTTTAAAAGTCATTTTTTTCTTTTGTTGCTTTACAAACTCTCCTATTCTTTAGCTATATTTTAAACATTTATAAAATTTCACATTTTATTTCTGATTAGTGTAATCAAATAAAATAAGGCAAGCTTATTTTACTTGGAAGTGTTTATTTATTTTGATTTTTTTTGTTAAATTAAAGACTGTCGATGATAAACCTAGGGCAATGTTTTTGAAGTTTTATCTGAGCTTTTTAGTTTTCAATGAAACATCGATTGTTTTTTTTTTTTTTTTTTTGCATTTTTGTTCAAATATGTACTTATATGGATGAAGATGTTTATTATTATTTTCGTTTTATGCAATATTAAGCGTTTTAAAATGCATCATAAACTTCTGCAATCCTAAGATTATAAAATCACAATGATGATGTATTATGAAATGGTAGTGTGCTGCTAAAAGAATTCAGAGGAAAAGTTTATGTGACAGGTCTTCTGTTGTATTCTGTGCAAGGATCCTTCTATTTTTATTTTTATTAATGATAGCATGTAAATTTAATATTAACATAATTCAATTATGTGTCTTTTGTTTATAAATTTTTGGTTTTTGTTTATTTCACTATTATATAGGACCTATATTAATCTTTGTTGCAATTCAGTCCTTGGAAAAACTATTTCTCAAGTAAATAGTACAAATATGTATTAAATATAATTTTTTTGTCATTATTTACCATTACTTATTTTTGTTTTTTTTTTCTTGGCGAAGGTGTATGTCACATGTATGAAGAACATTTGAAAAGACAAAATCCAGACTCTGCTTCAATCACATATGATATTCGCCAATTGTTTGAGTTTATAGACCAGTTGTCAGATTTGTGCTGCTTGGTGTAAGTTTTGGCTTTACTTCATTGTTTCCTTTTATGGAAAAATTCTTTTTTCAAAAACAATTTTTTTTTATCTTCATCTTTCTCTGTTATATATTTTGCATATGCAAAAATTTACTTTTGAGTAGAGAGGGAATTGATTTTTATACCTTGCGAGTTGTAAATGGGAGCAATGTTGTATGCATTTTTTTTATGTTTAATCTTAAAAAAAATATTGAAGTTAAATTTTATAAGGTAAAATATTCAAGGATTTTATACCATAAAGATAGGAGTATTCTTCAGTTGAGTTTATAAGTTTAAATAAATGCTTTAAAAATTTCAGTTGTAGAATGACATTAACATTATCAAATGTAGTTTTTTTTTTAAAAATTGTATATTTTCTTAATGTAAAATTTTACTTCTAATGGACAAAAAAAAAAAAAAAAATAGCAAGGACAATATGAAAATGATACTACTCACTAATAACATTTTACGTTATGAATTTCATCAGCTAAATATAAATTTCTTGATTTGATGAGGATGACTTGATGACAATATTAAAGAGTAGTATTAATTTACAATGATTCGATTAAAATAGTTCATAATTTATTATGCACTTAAAATGTGAAAAGTTAAGTGGAGGAACAAAAAATATTACATCATTTTAAGATTCAATGCTGCTTTTGAAAAGCTTTAACTTAATACTGATTATAATTTTTTTTATTTTTACTTGTTGAAAAATGTTGGTATATTGCTTAGGTACTGCAGGTATTTTATAGGTATATTTCTCTTTCTCTCATGATCATTGGGAACCTATATAATTTAATTAAATCTTTTATATCATTCAAATCTATGGAAGATGGATGGTGGCTTTAGGACTAATTTTGTACCATCGAATCTCCTGAGTGAAAACAACTGCAAATGGATCTTTCAATAGCTATTCCTTCTCTAAATGCTTTATTATATCCTTTTTCTACATTTGCTATATAATTTTCTTTTTTGAACTTATGAGGTTATAGTAATTTTAATTCTTTTCAATGGTTGACTTTACTTTGGTTATGCTCATCGTTCAGTGTTCATTGAATGTGACAAATATCACTATTTCATCATTTATATATGATATAATAATGTGACTTTAAAAGTTTGCACTAACTTCATTACTTTTTTTTTTATTAGTATCAACATAATATGACAGTATGTTGAATCTTTGAGTAGGTTAGAACAAATTTTAATTTTAAATAATGTAATTTTATGTTATGTACCTTTTTTTTATGTTAAATTTTTTTTAAATGTTTTTTTAGGTATCAGAAAACAACAAACACATATGCTCCATATAACAAAGACTGGATTAAAGACAAGATTTACATTTTGCTACGACGCCAGGCTTCCAAAAACTCATAAGCTCAGTGTTTGTTTTTATATCATCACAAAGTGCATTTTCTTTTTATTCAAAGGTTTTTTTTAAAAAAAATATTTTGAGTATCAGTTGGAGGTTTAGAAGCAAATGTTGCTATTCATTGTCTTTAAATTGAAAGACTGAAGTGTACTACTTAAATGTAAAATTTTCAAAAAGTATATATACCTTATCAAGTGTATTGAGTTAATTACATTTGTTATTTTAATTATTATGTAACATTTAAAAATTATGAATTTGTAATCATTAATTTTTATGACTCAGAAATCATTTCAAAAGTGTGCAAAATGTTTAATCTAATATGTATAAGAATTATTTTATTCAATATTGGTTACATGAGTTAAAAATAGTTTTATATTCTCTATGTGCATATTCAACAATTAAGTTTATTGCAGTAAAGTCGATTATTACTAAAGTTGAAGATTAATTGTTTTGGATCCATTTTATGTTGTTATTATAGCTCATCTCCCCTCCCATAATTTTATATAAAAATATTTCCTTTTAAACAATTAAAAATTATTTCCTGAAATTTGAAAGCTTTTTATCCTTCAATATATGTGGAAGCATTCACAATATCTCTAGCATTATATTGAGCAGAATTTTATTTTTGTGAAAAAGCCTCACTATAAATAAGGAAAGGAAAAAAGATGATGTAAAAATATATAATTTGGCCTAGTGTTATTACTGTGTGGATGATGTAAGCTTTGCTAATTATTAAATGTTCAAACTAGTACTATACAAAATATTCCTTTTAAAATAAAACAATTTATTTTAGTAAAATTTTACTTGTATAAATTAATAATCATTTTGGAAATAAAATAAGTTCTTATAATTTTCTTTTGCTATTTTACTTTATATTATGATGTATCCTCTGTTGTGTGAATTATGATGAATTGATGTGTTTTTTGAGTTTTGATCAGTACTGGAGAGAAATGCAGACATATATTATCTCTTATAGTAAAATTTTTCTCTGAATAAAATTAGTGCATTCCTCATGAATAACGAATAATGGCAATAATTTCCTTTTTTCATTTCCTAGCCATTGTATGGAGAGAGAATTTTTAAGGGTACAGTTTTACCTGAAACAGCTCTTTTATGATAAATGTATCTGAATTTTCAAATTTATTGTTAAAGATAATGAATAATGTAGTAATGTAATGCAGTAATTATTCAGATGTTTCATTTTAAATATGAGAGGAATATGTTGCGAAAATTACTTCATTTTCGCATGCTATAATAAAATGAGAATATAAATACTACATGAACATTTAGTAAATAAACTGCATATACATGCACAAAATTATATATATGTGGAATGCTGTGTATCCACATGGAATATAATTTTATGTGAAACTCGCAACAGTACTGTTTACAACAGAAACTGGTTTATAATGTTTGTATGGTGTTTAAAGAGCTGGCTTTTTAAAAAAAATACTACAAATTTTCTCCATTTTTTTTACTGATGCTTATGTGTAGCATTTTAAATTTGAGTATTTTCATACTTTCATTGTAGCAGAGTTTATATTATCTTCAGTCTATACATTTATTATATATATTATAATGATAGTTGTTTATTATGCTGTTGAAATAATTATACAATGAACCTCTTTATGAATGCAAATGCTTGATTTGTATGGATCTGCTTATCTTGTGTTCCTTTTTGCATTGGTTTATTTTTTCTTAATAGTATAAATTTTTATGAAACTAATGATTTAGTTTATTATAATAGCAATTTTTATGTATAAATTTTTAGGTTTGCAGAATATGAACTTAATATCAAAGCTTATAAAAGTAATATAAATACAAAAATTTTAATATTAAAAAAAATTGCATTGATCTTTCATAATTAATGTTTCTTGTTTTGGTGTTTTTTTTAAAAGTTGACACTTTTAATTTTATAGATTGTATCATAAGGTCATCCTTTCAAAAAATGTATCCTTACCTTGTGATATACTGAAAATGCATATGAATATAAATATACATCTCAGACATATAATCATATCATCAGGGACGGGGTGGAAAATTCTGAAACACAATTTTCGTTAAAAAATATAAATTGCAAAATCTCCTTTTTTTCAATTTGTTTCAAATATATTTGTTTTTGGAGAGTAATGTTACTCCATTATTCTTTTCAATTGGAAGAATATTTTTTATAAAATTTTAATATATATTTTATAATTATTATTTTAAATTGATCATTAACATTTCTCATTTAGTTTTCTGCTGTTATATTTTATATTTTAATATTATTCTGACAAATGAAACCCACCAAGATGCCTAAATAAAACATTTTTTTCATGAATTTTGTGAATCGTGTATCATTTTATGTAGTTAGTGAGAAAGAAAGTATGGAGATGGAAACAAGGCTTTATCACATTTTAAACTTTTGTAATCACCTATAATATGTGAAATGTGCAATTCACTTTTTCATTTACTTTAAGTTTAAAAGTATTGATTTCGATGATAAAAAATTTTTGAAGTTATAATGTTTGTTTTTAAAAGTAATATTTAAGGTTTTGAAATGCGTTATTTTTTTTTCAAGCGATTAACTCTCAATTTATTTCAAACAATGAAATTCATATTCAAGATCTTTTTAATATTAATTTGTGTGTAAAGAGTTAACACCCAGGCTAAAAAGGTGTAGTTAATAAATATTGTTTTAAGTTTAATTGTTTGATGTGGTATTAAAAAATTCTTTTGGTAGTTCTGTAAAATTTTGATATAATTTTTTAATGCTAAAATTGGGAAAGAAAAGAAATAGTTGATTTAAAATTGAAAATGTATGTAATTATATTTTATTATCAGTGTAATCAAACTTCTAAAAATGAGACACACTTATAATGATTGTAAAATGTTATACACACACAATTTTTTTTTCATTTTACGTCTGCCCATTAAATTGTTTTAATTTTTTCCTATACAGTACCGAAATTAATTTTCCTGTGTGTTATTAAATCATTATTAATTTGATTCAACTAATTTTCCTTTTTTATATTATATTTTAACAAATGAAATCATTGTACCATATTTTATCTGTGTTCTTCAACTAATCTCTTTTTTTTTTTCTATTTTTTTGTTGAATAATTTTACATATAACTTTTGAATGTATCTCAATACATTTCATACCTTTAAAATGATTACTTTGCACTTTACTGTCAGTGGTAATTTTATACAACTCATGCTGCTTTTAATGTTTTATCTCATTATTTGTAAATATTTTTTCCGTTAATAAAATGTTGAACATATCTGTTTCTATATATGTTTCAAACCATCCTATAAAAATTTAGAAATCATGTTTAACTTACAGTAACTGATGTTTGTTTTCAACCCCTGGTCATTAATTTTAGTGCGTTACATAAATGTTATGTGTAGTTGAAATTAATTCTGATATGAAAATCAAGAAGAAATTGGATAGTTGCCAGTACTTTATGTTGTGTATTCTTATGATGTTTTGCATTATTTATTCAATTTATTTATAATTGTTAAGCATTGTGAATTCAATATCAATGGTTCTTAGGAACATAACAAATTTGAAATTTAATGAAATGAATTTTCAAATTTTTAGAAAATTTTAAAACTGATATTGTAATCAATTTGTAGATTGTCAATGCTTGATGGTGCACTATATGATGGATGTGTACCATCATCATAAATTTATCATTTGTTGCAAGGTCAGGCTTGGATATTGGTACCCAATGTGATTTTGAGGAGTTTTGTCTGTAGTAGTGATATGATACAAATTATATTGGGGGGGGGGGATGTTGGTCAGCAGAGGCATAGCGAGACAGAGTATAAAAATTATAAGCAACTAGGAAAAATTGTTTTAAAAAAAGATAATTATTCTTGTAAATGTGTCAAAAATATTTCAATAAAAGGATTAAAAAATCTTAAATGTCAATAACTTTATTAGATGTTATAATATTTGGGAATTTAGAATACATTAAGGATTCTATTTTAATTTCTTTAAGTGTATTTACTTGTAATACTTATTATTTATATAATAAATTGGATAAGTCTCAAAAATGCTAACTCTACTCTCAAGATTTGAGTAATCTTAAATTAAAAATAGATCTAATTGAGCAAGCAGGACATGTACTATGATAAGAACTGAACTAATTGGTAATAATTGTAATTAATTTTTTGAAACTTTCAACAATATATGTATTGTAAAACCATTCAATTCAAATGCATTGAACAAATATCTAATAACCTTAATGTAAAGATCAATAAAAATAGATCCAATTTCAAAAATCTCAAATGAAATCAAAATTTTGAAAAAATAGAGAATGGAGAATTTTTAATTGCACAGCTTTGAAAATATTAAATTAATTTAACTTGCTTTTGTTTTAAGAACTATTTTTGTAATAAATGTTATTATAAAAATAGTTCCTTATATAAAGACAAGATTGTGGTTGGAAACATTCTTTATAAGGAAGGTGCTTGTATGATACAATTTTTCCATATGGTCTTAATGAGATACAGTTTAGTTGAAATGCCATGCAGATCATCGTCACTTGACCGTGGTTCAAAATTACGAGGTCCGTCGCCAATAGCCCTCGTGTTGCTTCTAGTGCGACGTTAATAAAAACTGAAACTGAAAGCCATGCAGATCATTAAACAAAATAGTGATAGTTTTTTATAATCTGAATAAAATTAATAGAATTAAAAGAAAAAAAAGCTGGAGACACAGAAATAATTCAGGAGAGCATTTTTGAAATAACTTACGTTTTGAAAATTATTTTAACTGTGAACAGATTAAATATCTTATATTTGGTTTGAATTAAAGAAAAGTTGTGCATTTTGAAGATATTTTGAAAAATATGACCCCAGACAATTTTTTATATATATTTATAAGAGATAGATTTTTTTAAAAAAATATCTAAAAAGAGAGAAAAATGCATAATATAAAACAGAATTTTGTTTGTGAACAAATCAACTAATACAATTTTTTACTGTTTTTGAATTTTTTTTTTACGAATTGAGAATATGATTCAAGAATTACACCATGTGCTTATTACTGGTGATTTAAGAGTGTCATAAAAAAACATAAGAAAAAGATAAATTATGAGTTAAAGAACTGTTTTTGCAGACTTTTAGATACCAAAAAGTAATTTGAAAGTAAAACATCCAATCACAAACAATTTTGAATTTTTGTAGAGAGTGCTGTGAAAATCCTCTCGGGGGAAGGGGTTGGCTTATCCTTTTTTGGTTAGTGTGGGAATCATGATTCAGGATATTCTAGTGATCTTTCCCATGGTTTACGTGGCCGAGGTAGCCTAGTGGTTATGGCAATCGGACTCGCGGTCGGCGGTTTCATTGGAGTCGTGGGTTCGAGCCTTGATGTCCTAAATGGCCGCGGCAGCCTAGTGGGCATGGTTTTGGATTCGTGACCGGCGGTTTTCTTTCAGTCGCGGGTTCGATCCTTGGCCGCTTAAGACCCGCTGTGTAGCCGGGGCTGATGTACATTAAATCTGTCGGAGCCCAAAGTCCTTCCGTTGTCGCGGTGTGGAAATTAGAAGAGGAAGGTGTCAGCTCAGGTGTCGTCCTCGTCACTTGACCAAGGTTCAAAATTACGAGGTCTTTCTCCAATAGCCCGCACCCTAGTGATATTTTTCCCATGGGGTTTACTGTCTTTGGTAAACACGGGTGACGCACTCCCGGGATACCCTAGCGATCATTCTCTATTTTCGACCCTCCTTCTTGTCAACCACTTCTTATCTTTTTTCATCTTCACGTCTAGACCACAGTTTAATCTTGTTTGGCGCAGCATAGCCGTATCTGGCTCTTGCGCCAATAAACTTTACATTCACTCACTCACTCATTCTCCAATAGCCCTCGTGTTCCAGTGCGACGTTAATAAAAACTAAACAATTAACATCATTATAATATTTTGCACAAATCACTGTTTTTTCTTATACAACATCCTTTCACTTATTGCCTTAAAAATTTGCACACCAAGAAGTAAGAGCGACATTGTTATTAAACTTTGCGTGTCAGGCAGATAAAAAATGATTAGAAAGGCAGCGTGATTGTTCATTTGTAATGTTACCAAAAGGCGCTGAACTCCATTCTCATTGGATTATAAAACATGTAAGCAAAGCTTGTTTGCGTGTATTTAATCTGTTGCAGAGAGACACTTTTAAACTAGAGATGCCACCGGAGACAATATGAGTAGCTGTCAGCGTTCAAGAGGGGAAGAATCGTAGAGATAAGGGAAACCGGGTGGTAGGCTCGCCACCTAGGTCGTTCTAACTTTACTATGAGGGACCAGTGGACAAGAGAGAAGTCTGTTACACGGCGATTGGCCCAGGACGCCCTCCACAGACCGATAGTAGAGAAGACCGTCGCATCATACGACACGCACGCATAGCACCAACTCTTTCATTGTCCACCAGTTGTGAGTTTGAGCCTTGATGGTCGGGGCTAATTCACGTTAAATTTGTCGGGGCTCAAAGTCCTCCCATTGGCTGGGTGTGGAAGTTAGGAGAGGGGGGGTGTCAGTCCAGGTGTCTTCATCGTCACTTGACCGAGGTTCAAAATTACCAGATCTGTCACCAATAGCCCTCGTGTTGCTTCTAGTGCGACGTTAATAAAACCAAAACCAACTTCGTTGTCCATCATCCACACAGAGGCAGCACCTTCACAACGGGCCTTTGTGTCAGTCCGTACAATCGCAAAGCACCTGGCTGAAACACAGTTGCTATCGCGGAGCCCATTATGTCTATTGCAATTGACATCCATTCACCGTCGCCTCCGTCTGGAGTGGTGTCGCGTTCTAAGGGATTGTACTGCAATTGAATGGAATCAGGTAGTCTTTAGTGACAAATTCAGATTCAATTTGGGCAGTGATGACAATATTGTGCGTGTGTGGAGGCCCCGTGGTGAATGTCTCAATCCTGCCTTCCTCGTACAGCGGCACACGGCTCCCACAACTAGTGTGATGGTATGGAGTGCCATCGCATACGGTCACCCCTAATATTGATTCACAGATCCAAGACAGCCCAGAAGTATGACAGCCCACGATATTCTTTAGCCACATGTGTTGCCACTCATGGCAGAGCTTTCAGGAGCCATTTTTAAACAGGGCAATGCTCGTCCACACACAACAATGGTTTCACAGAACCATCTCCGCTACATTTCCACCCTTCCCTTCTCCATTTCTAGATTTGTCCCCGATTGAATATATCTGGGATCATTTAGGACGGCGAGTCTGATAACCTATGAGTTTGGTCGAATTAAAGGCGTATTTACAACAATTGTAGAACGAGAAGTTGCAGGACATCATACAGGACTCGTATGCATCAATACCCGACTGTATTACATCATGTATTCATGCTAGAGGTGGCTTAACAGGGTACTATAACCTCCATTAATTTGTAATTTTTCCTACAATAAATGATCATTTTGCTTTGATTTTGTTATTACTTACTTTCATCAATGTTGTACTTTCGTATGTAAAATTTCGTTTTATACTCACAACTCTTTCTTCGTACGCTCCCCGGGTTAACCTAGCGATCCTTCTTTATTTTCGACCCTCCTTGTCAACCGATTGTCTTTTTTTCAATTTTTTCACTTCTGGACCACAGTTAAATCTTGTTTGGAGCAGCATAGCCACATCTGGCTCTTGTGCCTATAACATTCATATTCACTCACTCACTTTCTTGAAGCGTAAATTTTTGTGACATTGAGTGTAATTTGTGCGAAATTCTTTCATTAATTTTGTATATTTATACTTTAATTTCATTTTTTTTTTCCAAATTCTTAATGTGCCTTAAACAAAATAATTTTTGATATTTTAAGCAAATTTTTCTGCTTCATAGCCTTATTATCTTTTTCGCCGTAACACGCAGTAGTCACTGTACTGTGAAATAAGGATAACCATTAAAACGCTTCTTAGGTTTCAAATTTAAGGTTCTGAAAGATTTAAATCATAGGATTGATTCTGAAAACTACATTTTGAAGATTTTAAAATTACTATAACTAAAGAATTGCAAAAAATGTGGTTTGTATTGTCAAATAACAGATAACTGTTATTTTATGTGGGATGAGGATTTAAATAACGACCTGTCCTTTCGAACCAGTTCATCTAAAAGAGAGAAAACTCCCGAGTCCCCCCCAAAAAAGCACTGGCAACAAAATTGGAAGATAGCAATTGTACAGATTTAGAGACACAACAAAAACAGCACTTACGCAAATCACCAACAAAAACAAATAGCAAATCACTTCATAAGCACTTTCAATAACGTTCAGCTTATTCTAGATCTCACAAATCTCTGCATTTCAAAGACAGATTTGCATAGACTTCGCTCTTCCACATATTTGTAGCTATTCCGGCCAGATGTGACATCTGGGGAAAACTTCAAGAAAAGTCTATAGTTTCTCTCCTAATATAGATATCGGAAAAAATAATGCATTTTCGAGAATCTTTATTAATTGCCAAAATCGGAAGTCATTGCCTAGTTTTTCCTCGGTATTCGACTAAACCTCTGTAAATGTGTTTTCATTTGCAAGAGTAGCTCTGCAGGAATGCATCATTGACGGTTCATAATATTGCTTCTCTCTTCAAAGACTGATATCTCGGCAGTCTCATTACACACAACTTTAATCATTTGCAGTATATGAAGTTAGTCGATTAATGTGAATGACGTTTAGTCTGGCGTTAGGCGACTGCTGAACTCTATAGACAACATCGTTCAGTTTCTTCATAATAAAATAAGATCCTTCCCAGTTCTGTTGCAGCTTCTCGTCGCTTTGGGTTATTGATCGAGACTTCATCATCTTCTTTAAAATGGTGATCTATGGTTCTGGAGTCACAGCGAATCTTCATTCTCAGGCTAGTTTAATTTGTTCTGTGGCAAGCGCATGCACACTTTCGGATCGTACCTATAAGTCACTCAGGAAATCACCTGGCGAATAAAATGCATTACTCGATCTCCAGGAGAACTTCACAGGAAAATCGCAACGTTTGACCAAAATGCATTTCCGCTGGAGTCAAATTGGTCACTTCGTGTACTTAGGCATCAACAAAAGGCTGGTCATTTGAGATATGAACAACTGGAAATTTATTTCAATGATTCCAGTCATAACCACCAGCAATTTCAACTCCCTTATGAGGGTGGAGCAACTAAAAGCACACCCAGAACTTACTTATCAGTGCTTGTCCACTCAAGAACTTTGATTCTTCCTTTTCGACTTCATCTGTTTCTTCTTGTATCTTGGCTTCTTCAGCTCCACTCGTTTTTTTTGGAACAATTTCGCCATTTTCTTTCTCCTCTTCTACTGGTTCTTTATCATCTCCCTTCTTTTCCAAAGTAACTCCATTTCTACATTAGTTTCTTCTATAGAATTTTCTTCTGATTCCTCTATTGTTCCATTCTTGGTAGTTTCCAACTCTAGAACCGGCTTCGGCTTTCATTTCCACGAACCAGGATTTCATTAGCGATTTTATTTCAGACGTCATTTCTACTGGTGCGATTTTCAATTCCTTCTATCTGGCCTCCATTTTCTTCACTAAGTGTTCTTTTCGAGTTTTGATCATGTCCATTAAATTCGAAATTGTTTTGACTTTTTCTTGAAAGCGAGTCACTAGCATTCATTCCGGAAACCCATTTCTAACACGAGTGTTACAAAAATCATCACGTGGATGTACGTTGAAAACAGTCCAACAAGAAGGATAAAGGAAAATAATGGTTTTTAGCACTTACCTGGAAATTAGCGTTACTACCTGTCCTGTGTCTCCTGACGCAGGACGGGTAGCAACACTTGCACATATTAACAGAAGAAATAGCACTTGTACAAATTAGCGACACAACAGAAACAAAATCAGCACTTGTAGTAACAGTAATAGTACTTTCAATAACGTTAGGATCACTAGCTTACAATGCGGATAAATCTCTATAATAATGCTCTGAGCTTCAAAGACATACAAACACAGCTTCCGGCAAATTTGCTCAAACTTCGAATTTTCGTGTATTTATGGCTGTTCCGGTAAGGAAAAATTCTGAAAAATTCCAAAACTTCTTTTGCTAATACAGATATCAGGAACATTCAAGTATTTTCGAGAACCTGCCAAGATCAGGACTCATTGCTTAACGTTTTTTGGGTATTCAGTGGAGCTTCTGAGAATGTATCTTTATTTATAAGAGTAACGTTGCAGGAAGCGTCATTGCAGGTTCATGATGATTTGAATAGTCATGCTACATTTGCATGGTAAGTATAGTTTAAAAGGTGTGGTAAATATAAATAAATATGTCTTTATCTATTAGTTTTACCAATGCGGAGTCTTTATGAAAATATTAGAAAACTTACTTTAAGGTAACAAGTTAGCAATAATCATGCCAATTTATCTTTACATTTTTATAAAGAGAACCATATTGAACCATAAATTCTTTTTTGCTGTATATAGTGTTCTTAGTAAGGGATATCACCTCCCCTAACTGCATTGGTCGCGTGACACTGGTTGTTCACATTCAGTACTAAATTATTCAATAGTTTTTGAGGTAAGAGTTGCCATTCTTCAAGGAGCATATTTTAGATGCCTAGGGATCAAGTGTGCCTGTCGGCCAATTCATTCTGCAGAAATCCTTCCTTTCTAAAAGCTCCTCAACAGCAGAGGTCTTTTGTGGCCATGCATTGTCATTCACAAAAATAAAGGCACATCGTAACAGACATACTTGTGGGAGGACAATTTAATCCCGGTAACGATCTCCGTTAAGGGAGCCTATGGCGAAAATATGGAGCTCCGCTCATCCATTCAATATGTTTTCTCCCCTCACATAAACTCCAGGATCACTCTAACTCTTTCTCTAATGTTAGTGGTATGAAACATTTCCCTCCCTCCCTCCATATCAACTGGCGCAAAGAAATATTGCTCAGACTGATACGACTCTCATCAGAAAATAGAACGTGACTCCATTGATGAGATACCCAGCATTTGCGTTCTTGACTCTACTGCAAATGATGCCGCCGATGGGCAGCTGTTAGTGGTATATAGAGTTCAGGATGACGAGTAAATAAGCTAACATTATTCTGACGTCCGGCAACAGTAAACCATGATACTTGTCATCCAGTTGCCGTACGTGGTTGTGTTTGCCTGCAGAACGATATACCGGTCATCACTTGCCATCGTTTCCCTTGGCCGACCACTGTCAACCTTTTTTACAGTCGTACCTGTCAATTGAAAGGCTTTCTAAGCTCTTAAAACAAACTACATTTTTGTCAATTTCAACTACGACCTTCTTCAAACTTGCCGATCATTCTACCAAGCGTAAAGAAATACTGATGGTTTCTTGTACATATTATGAACGCTCGATCTCACTTTTCCTAGCAGGGAATGTTTGGAAATTCGACTTCCTCCTTTTAAGATGCATTAGCACAGAATGCGCGCACTTCCCGCGTTTGAGTGCAGTGACGTCCTCTTTGTTGTCATAGTGCTGATATTTGCATATATATCACCCTTCTACTGATATGCCTTTTCACCTTACTGGTCATGAAGTCATAAAAAGCCTTTTAATCTGCTTCATGGTATTTGCTGAAAAATGCATTTGTAGCTTAAAGTTTTTCATTCTAGCACGCACGCATGCACACGCACGCGCGCGCGCACACACACACACACACACACGCACACAAACATACAAGCTACAAAGCACTCACACAGCAACTCCCACAGAGCGGATTAAAAGGCTTATTATGATGGTGGCTTCGTTCAGTTACGTGTTAACTGAAGAAGAGTTGATTAAGTTTTTGGTTAGTTAAAAATGTTTTTAAAAGGCTCAATGGAATAATCGATAAATATTAGGTCAGCATTAAACTCCCTAGAGGTGGGAGCTTGTCATGGTTTACGCTGACATGAATAAAATT